>RXID01019266.1:0-13338 GCA_005019695.1 Trichopus zeylanicus subsp. travancoricus
CGGGGATTTTGTCTACTTTCATGAAGCTTGAGGGTTCTTTTAAGATTTCCATGATTTTATGGACTTTGGGAGGGTTTTTGGTGATATTTTCTATTTTTACCAATTCTCTACATTTTTCTACAAAATTAATGAATTTTGAAATATTTCTTTTCATGTTTTTGAGCCTTCAAGGGAGTTTTTTATACTTTATTATATTTTTATGGAATTTTATGATTTTCTCTACTGTCATAATATTTCTATGATTTTTTTTCCTAATTCAAAGATTCTAATTTGCTTGCGTGCCACTTAAAAAAATTCAATCATGCTTGGAAAACTTACTTACGAAATGAAAATTCATATTTAACCTCATAATGTGAAAAATTCAAAAGAAGTCAAGTATTTTAAAAACATATTTAACCTCATAATCTTAAAAAACAAAATCGCTGATTCGATTAGAAAACCCTGATTTTTACATATATGACTCCTACGAAAATAAAATTTCATATTTAACCTTAAAGGGATTAATTTTTGCATATATACCGTTTCGAAAAAAGAAAATTAACCAGAAAAATATTTTGGACATGTGTACCTCTTAAAAATTGAAATTGAAGACTCAATTTCAAAATCTTAATTATCGCATATATACCCATTCAGAGAATGAAATGCATACTCTGAACATAATTTTTTTAAAATTTTTATATTTTTTGGGATTTTTTATATTTTCAAGAATTTTAACGGGTTTTTTGGCTTAGTCTCTAATTTCACCAGAGTTTTTTTGCGGGTGGTTCTATGTTTATTTGGTACGGGAATCACCGGTTTTCTACATAGTTTGCAAATTTAATGTATCTTGTATTTTATTTACTTTGAAGCATTTTTTTCTCAATTTTTGAACTTTCAAGGGAGATTTCTTCATAATTTTTTTATATTTTTAGAAAATTTTATGGTTTTCCATACTTTCATAATTTTTCTGTGATTTCTTTCCTCGCTCTAATAATTTAATTTATTTGCAGATGCCACTTAAAAAAAAAATTCAAAGTTGCTCGGAAAACATCCCTTGAAATTGAAAATACATATTTAACCTCGTAACGTAGCAAGTTCAAAAGAAATGAAGTATTTTTAAAACTTATTTTGCGCTTTAACGAATTATCTGTAATTTTTGTATATTTAATAAATTTTGTATTTTTTTTACGTTCAAGGGATGTTTTTAAGTTTTTGAACTGTCGAGGGAGGGTTTTTATATATCTCTATATTTTTATGGAATTTTATGATTTTCTATACTTTGGAAAATTTTCTGTGATTTTTTGCCTCATTCGAAAATTTCAATTTAGTCGCGTACACCTCTTATAAAAATTCAAACTTGCTTGCAAAACTTATCTAAAAAATGAAAATACATATTAACCTCGTAAGGCAAAAAATTGGAAAGAAATAAAATACTACAAAAAATGATTCTGCCTCAAAACATAAAAAATGAAATCGCATATTCAATAAAAAAGCACTGATTTTCACATATATGTCTCTTTCAAAAATAAAATTTCATATTTAACCTGAAAGATCTTAATTTGCGCATATAAACCGCTTTGAAAGAAGAAAATTACGTAGAGAGAAGTTATTGGCATATATATCTCTTAAAAACTGAATTGGAAGACTCAACCTGAAAATTTAAATTATCGCATATACACCCCTTTAGAGAACGAAATGCATACTTAAAAGAGAATTTTTATGTTTTTTCTGTAGTTTCCGGTATTTTGTGTCTAGTTTCGTGAAGCTTGAGGGTTCTTTTAAGATTTCCATGATTTTATGGACTTTGGGAGGGTTTTTGTGATATTTTCTATTTTTAACAATTCTCTACATTTTTCTACAAAATTAATGAATTTCGAAATATTTCTTTTCATGTTCTTGAGCTTTCAAGCGAGTTTTTTTATACTTTATTATATTTTTATGGAATTTTATGATTTTCTACGCTGTCATAATATTTCTATGATTTGTTTCCTAATTCAGGGATTCTAATTTCCTTGCGTGCCACTTAAAAAAAATTCGATCATGCTTGGAAAACTTACTTACAAAATGAAAATTCATATTTAACCTCATCATGCGAAAAAATTCAATAGAAGTCAAGTATTTTAAAAACATATTTATCCTCATAATCTTAAAAAATAAAATCGCTGATTCGATTAGAAAACCCTGATTTTTACATATATGACTCCTACGAAAATAAATTTTCCTATTTAACCTTAAAGGGCTTTATTTTCGCATATATACCGTTTTGAAAAAAGAAAATTAACCAGAAAAATTTTGGACATGTGTACCTCTTAATTTAAAAATTGAAATTGAGACTCAATTTCAAAATTCTTAATTATCGCATATATACCCCTTCAGAGCCTGAAATGGCCTACTCTAACACCTAATTTTTACAATTTTTATATTTCTGGCTTGGATTTTTTATATTTTCATGAATTTTAACGGGTTTTTTGGGATTTCTCTAATTTCACGGAGTTTCTGAGGTTTTTCTATGTTATTTGGTACTTTCACCAGTTTTCTACATGTTTTGCAAATTTAATGTATCGTGTATTTTATTTACTTTGAAGCATTTTTTTTTCTCAATTTTTGAACTTTCATGGGAGATTTCTTCATAATTTTTTTATATTTTTAGAACATTTTATGGCTTTCCATACTTTGATAATTTTTTTGTGATTTCTCTCCTCGCTCTAATAATGTAATTTATTTGCGTATGCCACTTAAAAAAAAATTCAAAGTTGCTCGGAAAACATCCCTTAAAATTGAAAAGACATATGTAACCTCGTAACCCAGCAAGTTCAAAAGAAGTAAAGTATTTAATAAATTTTGTATTTTTTTTACGTTCAAGGGATGTTTTTAAGTTTTTGAACTTTCGAGGGAGGGTTTTAATATATCTCTATATTTTTATGGAATTTTATGATTTTCTATACTTTGGAAAATTTTCTGTGATTTTTTTCCTCATTCGAAAATTTCAATTTACTTGCGTACACCTCTTAGAAAAATTCAAACTTGCTTGCAAAACTTATCTAAAAAATGAAAATACATATTAACCTCGTAAGGAAAAAATTTGGAAAGAAATAAAATACTACAAAAAATCATTCTGCCTCAAAACATAAAAAATTAAATCGCATATTCAATAAAAAAGCACTCATTTTCACATATATGTCTCTTTCAAAAATAAAATTTCATATTTAACCTGAAAGAACTTAATTTCCGCATATAAACCGCTTTGAAAGAAGAAAATTACGTAGAGAGAAGTTATTGGCATATATATCTCTTAAAAACTGAATTGGAAGACTCAACCTGAAAATTTAAATTATCGCATATACACCCCTTTAGAGAACGAAATGCATATTTAAAAGAGAATTTTTATGTTTTTTCTGTAGTTTCGGGGATTTTGTCTAGTTTCGTGAAGCTTGAGGGTTCTTTTAAGATTTCCATGATTTTATGGACTTTGGGAGGGTTTTTTGTGATATTTTCTATTTTTAACAATTCTCTACATTTTTCTACAAAATTAATGAATTTCGAAATATTTCTTTTCATGTTCTTGAGCTTTCAAGCGAGTTTTTTATACTTTATTATATTTTTATGGAATTTTATGATTTTCTACGCTGTCATAATATTTCTATGATTTTTTTCCTAATTCAGGGATTCTAATTCCTTGCGTGCCACTTAAAAAAAATTCGATCATGCTTGGAAAACTTACTTACAAAATGAAAATTCATATTTAACCTCATAATGCGAAAAAATTCAATAGAAGTCAAGTATTTTAAAAACATATTTATCCTCATAATCTTAAAAAATAAAATCGCTGATTCGATTAGAAAACCCTGATTTTTACATATATGACTCCTACGAAAATAAAATTTCATATTTAACCTTAAAGGGCTTTATTTTCGCATATATACCGTTTCGAAAAAAGAAAATTAACCAGAAAAATATTTTGGACATGTGTACCTCTTAAAAATTGAAATTGAAGACTCAATTTCAAAATCTTAATTATCGCATATATACCCATTCAGAGAATGAAATGCATACTCTAAACATAATTTTTTTAAAATTTTTATATTTTCTGGGATTTTTTATATTTTCATGAATTTTAACGGGTTTTTTGGGATTTCTCTAATTTCACGGAGTTTCTGAGGTTTTTCTATGTTATTTTGTACTTTCACCAGTTTTCTACATATTTTGCAAATTTAATGTATCGTGTATTTTATTTACTTTGAAGCATTTTTTTTCTCAATTTTTGATCTTTCATGGGAGATTTCTTCATAATTTTTTTATATTTTTAGAACATTTTATGGCTTTCCATACTTTGATAATTTTTTTGTGATTTCTCTCCTCGCTCTAATAATGTAATTTATTTGCGTATGCCACTTAAAAAAAAATTCAAAGTTGCTCGGAAAACATCCCTTAAAATTGAAAAGACATATGTAACCTCGTAACCCAGCAAGTTCAAAAGAAGTAAAGTATTTAATAAATTTTGTATTTTTTTTACGTTCAAGGGATGTTTTTAAGTTTTTGAACTTTCGAGGGAGGGTTTTAATATATCTCTATATTTTTATGGAATT
Organism: Trichopus zeylanicus subsp. travancoricus; assembly: GCA_005019695.1. Lineage (NCBI taxonomy): Eukaryota > Viridiplantae > Streptophyta > Magnoliopsida > Dioscoreales > Dioscoreaceae > Trichopus > Trichopus zeylanicus. Next base: position 4,566 of record RXID01019266.1, read on the forward strand.
TTATGATTTTCTATACTTTGGAAAATTTTCTGTGATTTTTTTCCTCATTCGAAAATTTCAATTTACTTGCGTACACCTCTTAGAAAAATTCAAACTTGCTTGCAAAACTTATCTAAAAAATGAAAATACATATTAACCTCGTAAGGCAAAAATTTGGAAAGAAATAAAACACTACAAAAAATGATTCTGCCTCAAAACATAAAAAATGAAATCGCATATTCAATAAAAAAGCACTGATTTTCACATATATGTCTCTTCCAAAAATAAAATTTCATATTTAACCTGAAAGAAAAAACTTTAATTCCGATATAAACCGCTTTGAAGGAGAGAAAATTACGTAGAGGAGAAGTTATTGGACAAATTATCTCTTAACCACGAATTGGAAGACTCAACCTGAAAATTTAAATTCATCGCATATACACCCCTTTAGAGAAACGAATGCCTTATTTAAAAGCGAATTTTTATGTTTTTCTGTAGTTTCGGGGATTTTTTCTAAGTTTCGTGACGCTTGAGGTCTTTTAAGATTTCCATGATTTTATGGACTTTGGGAGGTTTTTTTGTGATATTTTCTATTTTAACAATTTCTCTACATTTTTCACAAAAATTAATGGAATTTCGAAAATATTGATTTCAGGTTCTTGAGCTTTCAAGCGCGTTTTTTATACTTTATTATATTTTTTATGGAATTTTTCTGATTTTTCTACGCGGTCATAATATTTCTATGATTTTTTTCCTAATCGAGATTCTACTTTCCTTGCGTGCCACTTAAAAAAAATTCGAATCATGCTTGGAAAATTACTTACAAAATGAAAATTCATATTTAACCTCATATTGTGAAAAATTCAATAGAAGTCAAGTATTTTAAAAACATATTTATCCTCATAATCTTAAAAAATAAAATCACTGATTCGATTAGAAAACCCTGATTTTTACATATATGACTCCTACGAACATAAAATTTCATATTTAACCTTAAAGGGCTTTATTTTCGCATATATACCGTTTCGAAAAAAGAAAATTAACCAGAAAAATATTTTGGACATGTGTACCTCTTAAAAATTGAAATTGAAGACTCAATTTCAAAATCTTAATTGTCGCATATATACCCATTCGGGGAATGAAAGGCATACTCTAAACATAATTTTTTAAAAAATTTTATATTTTCTGGGATTTTTTATATTTTCATGAATTTTAACGGGTTTCTTGGGATTTCTCTAATTTCACGGAGTTTCTGAGGTTTTTCTATGTTATTTTGTACTTTCACCAGTTTTCTACATATTTTTGCAAATTTAATGTATCGTGTATTTTATTTACTTTCAAGCATTTTTTTTCTCAATTTTTGAACTTTCAAGGGAGATTTCTTCATAATGTTTTTATATTTTTAGAAAATTTTATGGTTTTCCATACTTTCATAATTTTTTTGTGATTTCTTTCCTCGCTCTAATAATTTAATTTATTTGCATATGCCACTTAAAAAAAATTCAAAGTTGCTCGGAAAACATCCCTTAAAATTTAAAATACATATTTAACCTCGTAACGTAGCAAGTTCAAAGGAAGTAAAGTATTTTTAAAATTTATTTTGCGCTTTTACGAATTATCTGTAATTTTTGTATATTTAATAAATTTTGTATTTTTTTTACGTTCAAGGGATTTTTTTTAAGTTTTTGAACTTTCGAGGGAGGGTTTTTATATATCTCTATACTTTCATGGAATTTTATGATTTTCTATACTTTGGAAAATTTTTTGTGATTTTTTGCTTCATTCGAAAATTTCAATTTACTTGCGTACACCTCTTAGAAAAATTCAAACTTGCTTGCAAAACTTATCTAAAAAATGAAAGTACATATTAACCTCGTAAGGCAAAAATTTGGAAAGAAATAAAATACTACAAAAAATGATTCTGCCACAAAACATAAAAAGTTAAATCGCATATTCAATAAAAAAGCACTCATTTTCACATATATGTCTCTTTCAAAAATAAAATTTCATATTTAACCTGAAAGAACTTAATTTCCGCATATAAACCGCTTTGAAAGAAGAAATGAACGGAGAGAGAAGTTTATTGGCATAATAATAGCTCTTAAAAACTGAATTGGGAAGCGCTCAACCGAAAATTTAGAAATTATCGCATAACAAAAAACCCCTTTTAGAGAACGAAATGCATATTTAAAAGAGAATTTTATGGTTTTTTTTTTTGTTTTCTGTAGTTTCGGGGATTTTGTCTAGTTTCGTGAAGCTTGAGGGTTCTTTTAAGATTTCCATGATTTTATGGACTTTGGGAGGGTTTTTTGTGATATTTTCTATTTTTAACAATTCTCTACTTTTTTCTACAAAATTAATGAATTTCGAAATATTTCTTTTCATGTTCTTGAGCTTTCAAGCGAGTTTTTTATACTTTATTATATTTTTATGGAATTTTATGATTTTCTATGCTGTCATAATATTTCTATGAATTTTATCCTAATTGAGATATTCTAATTTCCTTGCGCGCCACTTAAAAAAAAATTCAATCATGCTTGGAAAACTTACTTACAAAATGAAAATTCATACTTAACCTCATAATGTGAAAACTTCGAAAGAAGTCAAGTATTATAAAAACATATTTAGCCTCATAATCTTAAAAAATAAAATCGCTGATTCGATTAGAAAACCCTGATTTTTACATCTATGACTCCTACAAAAATAAAATTTCATATTTAACCTTAAAGGGCTTAATTTTCGCATATATACCGTTTTGAAAAAAGCAAATTAAACAGAAAAATATTTTGGACATGTGTACCTCTTAAAAATTGAAATTGAAGACTCAATTTCAAAATCTTAATTATCGCATATATACCAATTCAGAGAATGAAATGCATACTCTAAACATAATTTTTTTTAAATTTTTATATTTTCTGGGATTTTTTATATTTTCATGAATTTTAACGGGTTTTTTGGGATTTATAAAATTTCACGGAGTTTCTGAGGTTTTTCTATGTTATTTTGTACTTTCACCAGTTTTCTACATATTTTGCAAATTTAATGTATCGTGTATGTTATTTACTTTGAAGCATGTTTTTTCTCAATTTTTGAACTTTCAAGGGAGATTTCTTCATAATTTTTTTATATTTTTAGAAAATTTTATGGCTTTCCATACTTTCATAATTTTTCTGTGATTTCTTTCCTCGCTCTAATAATTTAATTTATTTGCATATGCCACTTAAAAAAAAATTCAATGTTGCTCGGAAAACATCCCTTAAAATTTAAAATACATATTTAACCTCGTAACGTAGCAAGTTCAAAAGAAGTAAAGTATTTTTAAAACTTACTTTGCGCTTTTACGAATTATCTGTAATTTTTGTATATTTAATAAATTTTGTATTTTTTTTACGTTGAAGGGATTTTTTTTAAGTTTTTTGCCCTTTCCGAGGGCGGGTTTTATATATCTTCTATATTTTATGGACTTTTAATGATTTTCTATACTTTGGAAAATTTCCTGTGATTTTTTGCCTCATTCGAAAATTTCAATTTACTTGCGTACACCTCTTAGAAAAATTCAAACTTGCTTGCAAAACATATCTAAAAATGAAAATACATATTAACCTCGTAAGGCAAAAATTTGGAAAGAAATAAAATACTACAAAAAATGATTCTGCCTCAAAACATAAAAAATGAAATCGCATATTCAATAAAAAAAGCACTGATTTTCACATATATGTCTCTTCCAAAAATAAAATTTCATATTTAACCTGAAAGATCTTAATTTCCGCATATAAACCGCTTTGAAAGAAGAAAATTACGTACAGAGAAGTTATTGGCATATATATCTCTTAAAAACTGAATTGGAAGACTCAACCTGAAAATTGAAATTATCGCATATACACCCCTTTAGAGAACGAAATGCATAATTAAAAGAGAATTTTTATGTTTTTTCTGTAGTTTCGGGGATTTTGTCTAGTTTCGTGAAGCTTGAGGGTTCTTTTAAGATTTCCATGATTTTATGGACTTTGGGAGGGTTTTTTGTGATATTTTCTATTTTTAACAATTCTCTACATTTTTCCACAAAATTAATGAATTTCGAAATATTTCTTTTCGTGTTCTTGAGCTTTCAAGCGAGTTTTTTATACTTTATTATATTTTTATGGAATTTTATGATTTTCTATGCTGGGTCATAATATTTCTATTAGTTTGTTCCTAATTCACAGAGATTCTAATTTCCTGAGGCCACTTAAAAAAAAGCAAAATCATGCTTGGAAACTTACTTACAAATGAAAATTCATATTTAAAACCTCATAAATGCGAAAAATTCAATTTGAAGTCAAGTATTATAAAAACATATTTATCCTCATAATCCTAAAAAATAAAATCGCTGATTCGATTAGAAAACCCTGATTTTTACATATATGACTCCTACGAAAATAAATTTTCCTATTTAACCTTAAAGGGCTTTATTTTCGCATATATACCGTTTTGAAAAAAGAAAATTAACCAGAAAAATATTTTTGACATGTGTACCTCCTAAAAATTGAAATTGAAGACTCAATTTCAAAATCTTAATTATCGCATATATACCCATTCAGAGAATGAAATGCATACTCTAAACATAATTTTTTTAAAATTTTTATATTTTCTGGGATTTTTTATATTTTCATGCATTTTAACGGGTTTTTTGGGATTTCTCTAATTTCACGGAGTTTCTGAGGTTTTTCTATGTTATTTTGTACTTTCACCAGTTTTCTACATATTTTGCAAATTTAATGTATCGTGTATGTTATTTACTTTGAAGCATTTTTTTTTCTCAATTTTTGAACTTTCATGGGAGATTTCTTCATAATTTTTTTATATTTTTAGAACATTTTATGGCTTTCCATACTTTCATAATTTTTTTGTGATTTCTCTCCTCGCTCTAATAATGTAATTTATTTGCGTATGCCACTTAAAAAAAAATTCAAAGTTGCTCGGAAAACATCCCTTAAAATTGAAAAGACATATCTAACCTCGTAACCCAGCAAGTTCAAAAGAAGTAAAGTATTTAATAAATTTTGTATTTTTTTTACGTTCAAGGGATGTTTTTAAGTTTTTAAACTTTCGAGTTAGGGTTTTTATATATCTCTATATTTTTATGGAATTTTATGATTTTCTATACTTTGGAAAATTTTCTGTGATTTTTTGCCTCATTCGAAAATTTCAATTTACTTGCGTACACCTCTTAGAAAAATTCAAACGTGCTTGCAAAACTTATCTAAAAAATGAAAATACTATTAACCTCGTAAGGCAAAAATTTGGAAAGAAATAAAATACTACAAAAAATGATTCTGGCTCAAAAAATAAAAAATTAAATCGCATATTCAATAAAAAAGCACTGAGTTTCACATATATGTCTCTTTCAAAAATAAAATTTCATAGTTAACCTGAAAGAACTTAATTTCCGCATATAAACCGCTTTGAAAGAAGAAAATTACGTAGAGAGAAGTTATTGGCATATATATCTCTTAAAAACTGAATTGGAAGACTCAACCTGAAAATTGAAATTATCGCATATACACCCCTTTAGAGAACGAAATGCATAATTAAAAGAGAATTTTTATGTTTTTTCTGTAGTTTCGGGGATTTTGTCTAGTTTCGTGAAGCTTGAGGGTTCTTTTAAGATTTCCATGATTTTATGGACTTTGGGAGGGTTTTTTGTGATATTTTCTATTTTTAACAATTCTCTACATTTTTCTACAAAATTAATGAATTTCGAAATATTTCTTTTCATGTTCTTGAGCTTTCAAGCGACTTTTTTATACTTTATTATATTTTTATGGAATTTTTTGATTTTCTATGCTGTCATAATATTTCTATGACTTTTTTCCTAATTCAGAGATTCTAATTTCCTTGCGTGCCACTTAAAAAAAATTCAATCATCCTTGGAAAACTTTCTTACAAAATGAAAATTCATATTTAACCTCATAATGCGAAAAAATTCAATAGAAGTCAAGTATTTTAAAAACATATTTATCCTCATAATCTTAAAAAATAAAATCGCTGATTCGATTAGAAAACCCTGATTTTTACATATATGACTCCTACGAAAATAAAATTTCATATTTAACCTTAAAGGGCTTAATTTTCGCATATATACCGTTTCGAAAAAATAAAATTAACCAGAAAAATATTTTGGACATGTGTACCTCTTAAAAATTGAAATTGAAGACTCAATTTCAAAATCTTAATTATCGCATATATACCCATTCAGAGAATGAAATGCATACTCTGAACATAATTTTTTTCAAATTTTTATATTTTCGGGGATTTTTTATATTTTCATGAATTTTAACGGGTTTTTTCTGATTTCTCTAATTTCACGGAGTTTTTGAGGTTTTTCTATGTTATTTTGTACTTTCACCAGTTTTCTACATATTTTGCAAATTTAATCTATCGTGTATTTTTTTTACTTTGAAGCATTTTTTTTCTCAATTTTTGAACTTTCAAGGGAGATTTCTTCATAATTTTTTTATATTTTTAGAAAATTTTATGGCTTTCCATACTTTCATAATTTTTCTGTGATTTCTTTCCGCGCTCTAATAATTTAATTTATTTGCATATGCCACTTAAAATAAATTCAAAGTTGCTCGGAAAACATCCCTTAAAATTTAAAATACATATTTAACCTCGTAACGTAGCAAGTTCAAAAGAAGTAAAGTATTTTTAAAACTTATTTTGCGCTTTTACGAATTATCTGTAATTTTTGTATATTTAATAAATTTTGTATTTTTCTTACGTTCAAGGGATTTTTTTTATGTTTTTGAACTTTCGAGGGAGGGTTTTTATATATCTCTATATTTTTATGGAATTTTATGATTTTCTATACTTTGGAAAATTTCCTGTGATTTTTTGCCTCATTCGAAAATTTCAATTTACTTGCGTACACCTCTTAGAAAAGTTCAAACATGCTTGCAAAACTTATCTAAAAAATGAAAAAACATATTAACCTCGTAAGGCAAAAATTTGGAAAGAAATAAAATACTACAAAAAATGATTCTGCCTCAAAACATAAAAAATGAAATCGCATATTCAATAAAAAAGCACTGATTTTCACATATATGTCTCTTTCAAAAATAAAATTTCATATTTAACCTCAAAGATCTTAATTTCTGCATATAAACCGCTTTGAAAGAAGAAAATTACGTAGAGAGAAGTTATTGGCATATATATCTCTTAAAAACTGAATTGGAAGACTCGACCTGAAAATTGAAATTATCGCATATACACCCCTTTAGAGAACGAAATGCATAATTAAAAGAGAATTTTTATGTTTTTTCTGTAGTTTCGGGGATTTTGTCTAGTTTCGTGAAGCTTGAGGGTTCTTTTAAGATTTCCATGATTTTATGGACTTTGGGAGGGGTTTTTGTGATATTTTCTATTTTTAACAATTCTCTACATTTTTCTACAAAATTAATGAATTTCGAAATATTTCTTTTCATGTTCTTGAGCTTTCAAGCGAGTTTTTTATACTTTATTATAATTTTATGGATTTTTTTGATTTTCTATGCTGTCATAATATTGCTATGACTTTTTTGCTAATTCAGAGATTCTAACTTCCTTGCGTGTCACTTAAAAAAAATTCAATCATCCTTGGAAAACTTACTTACAAAATGAAAATTCATATTTAACCTCATAATGCGAAAAAATTCAATAGAAGTCAAGTATTTTAAAAACATATTTATCCTCATAATCTTAAAAAATAAAATCGCTGATATGATTAGAAAACCCTAAGGTTTTAAGTATATGACTCCGCTACCTACGAAATAAAATTTCATATTTGAAAAACCTTAAAGGATTATGTCGCATATAATACCGTTGCGAAAAAAGAAAATTAAACCAGAAAAATATTTTTTGGGCATGTGTAAACCTCTTAAAAATTGAAATTGAAAGCCTCAAGGTAAAAATCTAATTATCGCATAGAGTAATACCCTTCAGAGAATGAATTCATACTCGAAAAAACATAATTTTTTTTTTAAAATTTTTATATGTTCTGTGGAGTTTTTCATATTTTCATGAATTTTAACGGGTTTTTTTGTGATTTCCTCGAAGTTCACGAATCACGCATGTTCTGAGGTTTTTCTTATGTTATTTATGTAACTTTCACCAGTTTTCTACATATTTGCAAATGTAATGTATCGTTAAGGTTTAATTTACTTTGACGCTTTTTTTTTCTCATTCTTGAACTTTCAAGGGAGATTTCTTCATAATATTTTTATATTTTTAGAAAATTTTATGGCTTTCCATACTTTCATAATTTTTCTGTGATTTCTTTCCCCGCTCTAATAATTTAATTTATTTGCATTTGCCACTTAAAAAAAATTCAAAGTTGCTCGGGAAACATCCCTTAAAATTTAAAATACATATTTAACCTCGTAACGGAGCAAGTTCAAAAGAAGTAAAGTATTTTTAAAACTTATTTTGCGCTTTTACGAATTATCTGTAATTTTTGTATATTTAATAAATTTTGTATTTTTTTTACGTTCAAGGGATTGTTTTAAGTTTTTGAACTTTCGAGGGAGGGTTTTTATATATCTCTATATTTTTATGGAATTTTATGATTTTCTATACTTTGGAAAATTTTCTGTGATTTTTTGCCTCATTCGAAAATTTCAATTTACTTGCGTACACCTCTTAGAAAAATTCAAACGTGCTTGCAAAACTTATCTAAAAAATGAAAATACATATTAACCTCGTAAGGAAAAAATTTGGAAAGAAATAAAATACTACAAAAAATCATTCTGCCTCAAAACATAAAAAATTAAATCGC
>RXID01019267.1:0-16429 GCA_005019695.1 Trichopus zeylanicus subsp. travancoricus
TTTTTATGGAATTTTATGATTTTCTATACTTTGGAAAATTTTCTGTGATTTTTTGCCTCATTCGAAAATTTCAATTTACTTGCGTACACCTCTTAGAAAAATTCAAACTTGCTTGCAAATCTTATCTAAAAAATGAAAATACATATTAACCTCGTAAGGAAAAAATTTGGAAAGAAATAAAATACTACAAAAAATCATTCTGCCTCAAAACATAAAAAATTAAATCGCATATTCAATAAAAAAGCACTCATTTTCACATATATGTCTCTTTCAAAAATAAAATTTCATATTTAACCTGAAAGAACTTAATTTCCGCATATAACCCGCTTTGAAAGAAGAAAATTACGTAGAGAGAAGTTATTGGCATATATATCTCTTAAAAACTGAATTGGAAGACTCAACCTGAAAATTTAAATTATCGCATATACTCCCCTTTAGAGAACGAAATGCATATTTAAAAGAGAATTTTTATGTTTTTTATGTAGTTTCGAGAATTATGTCTAGTTTCGTGAAGCTGGAGGGTTCTTTTAAGATTTCCATGATTTTATGGACTTTGGGAGGGTTTTTCGTGATATTTTCTATTTTTAACAATTCTCTACATTTTTCTACAAAATTAATGAATTTTGAAATATTTCTTTTCATGTTCTTGAGCTTTCAAGCGAGTTTTTTATACTTTATTATATCTTTATGGAATTTTTTGATTTTCTATGCTGTCATAATATTTCTATGACTTTTTTCCTAATTCAGAGATTCTAATTTCCTTGTGTGCCACTTAAAAAAAATTCAATCATCCTTGGAAAACTTACTTACAAAATGAAAATTCATATTTAACCTCATAATGCGAAAAAATTCAATAGAAGTCAAGTATTTTTAAAACATATTTATCCTCATAATCTTAAAAAATAAAATCGCTGATATGATTAGAAAACCCTGATTTTTACGTATATGACTCCTACGAAAATAAAATTTCATATTTAACCTTAAAGGGATTAATTTTCGCATATATACCGTTTCGAAAAAAGAAAATTAACCAGAAAAATATTTTGGACATGTGTACCTCTTAAAAATTGAAATTGAAGACTCAATTTCAAAATCTTAATTATCGCATATATACCCATTCAGAGAATGAAATGCATACTCTAAACATAATTTTTTTAAAATTTTTATATTTTCCGGGATTTTTTATATTTTCATGAATTTCAACGGGTTTTTTGGGATTTCTCTAATTTCACGGAGTTTCTGAGGTTTTTCTATGTTATTTTGTACTTTCACCAGTTTTCTACATATTTTGCAAATTTAATGTATCGTGTATTTTATTTACTTTGAAGCTTTTTTTCCTCAATTTTTGAACTTTCAAGGGAGATTTCTTCATAATTTTTTTATATTTTTAGAAAATTTTATGGCTTTCCATACTTTCATAATTTTTCTGTGATTTCTTTTCTCGCTCGAATAATTTAATTTATTTGCCTATGCCACTTAAAAAAAAAATTCCAAGTTGCTCGGAAAACATCCTTAATGTTAAAATACATATTTAACCTCGTAACGTAGCAAGTTCAAGAAGTAAGAGTAATTTTAAAAACTTATTTTGCGCTTTTACAATTAGCTGTATTTTGTATATTATAAATTTTTTGTATTTTTTTTTTCGTTCACGGGAATTTTTTTTTAGTTTTTGAACTTGCGAGGGAGGGTTTTTATATATCTCTATACTTCAGGGAATTTTTATGATTTCTATAATGTGGATAAATTTTTCTGTGATTGTGCTTCATTCGAAAATTTGCAATTACTTCGTACACCTTCTTAGAAAAATTCAAACTTGCTTGCAAACCTTATCTAAAAAATGAAAATACATATTAACCTCGTAAGGCAAAAATTTGGAAAGAAATAAAATACTACAAAAAATGATTCTGCCTCAAAACATAAAAAATGAAATCGCATATTCAATAAAAAAGCACTGATTTTCACATGTATGTCTCTTTCAAAAATAAAATTTCATATTTAACCTGAAAGAACTTAATTTTCGCACATAAACCGCTTTGAAAGAAGAAAATTACGTAGAGAGAAGTCATTGGCATATATATCTCTTGAAAACTGAATTGGAAGACTCAACCTGAAATTTAAATTATCGCGTATACACCCCTTTAGAGAACGAAATGCATATTTAAAAGAGAATTTTTATGTTTTTTTTGTAGTTTCGGGGATTTTGTCTAGTTTCGTGAAGCTTGAGGGTTCTTTTAAGATTTCCATGATTTTATGGACTTTGGGAGGGTTTTTTGTGATATTTTCTATTTTTAACAATTCTCTACATTTTTGTACAAAATTAATGAATTTCGAAATATTTCTTTTCATGTTCTTGAGCTTTCAAGCGAGTTTTTTATATTTTATTATATTTTTATGGAATTTTATGATTTTCTACGCTGTCATAATATTTCTATGATTTTTTTCCTAATTCAGGGATTCTAATTTCCTTGCGTGCCACTTAAAAAAAATTCGATCATGCTTGGAAAACTTACTTACAAAATGAAAATTCATATTTAACCTCATAATGCGAAAAAATTCAATAGAAGTCAAGTATTTTAAAAACATATTTATCCTCATAATCTTAAAAAATAAAATCGCTGATTCGATTAGAAAACCCTGATTTTTACATATATGACTCCTACGAAAATAAAATTTCATATTTAACCTTAAAGGGCTTTATTTTCGCATATATACCGTTTCGAAAAAAGAAAATTAACCAGAAAAATATTTTGGACATGTGTACCTCTTAAAAATTGAAATTGAAGACTCAATTTCAAAATCTTAATTATCGCATATATACCCATTCAGAGAATGAAATGCATACTCTAAACATAATTTTTTTAAAATTTTTATATTTTCTGGGATTTTTTATATTTTCATGAATTTCAACGGGTTTTTTGGGATTTCTCTAATTTCACGGAGTTTCTGAGGTTTTTCTATGTTATTTTGTACTTTCACCAGTTTTCTACATATTTTGCAAATTTAATGTATCGTGTATTTTATTTACTTTGAAGCATTTTTTTCTCAATTTTTGAACTTTCAAGGGAGATTTCTTCATAATTTTTTTATATTTTTAGAAAATTTTATGGCTTTCCATACTTTCATAATTTTTCTGTGATTTCTTTTCTCGCTCTAATAATTTAATTTATTTGCCTATGCCACTTAAAAAAAAATTCAAAGTTGCTCGGAAAACATCCCTTAAATTTTAAAATACATATTTAACCTCGTAACGTAGCAAGTTCAAAGGAAGTAAAGTATTTTTAAAACTTATTTTGCGCTTTTACGAATTATCTGTAATTTTTGTATATTTAATAAATTTTGTATTTTTTTTACGTTCAAGGGATTTTTTTAAGTTTTTGAACTTTCGAGGGAGGGTTTTTATATATCTCTATATTTTTATGGAATTTTATGATTTTCTATACTTTGGAAAATTTTCTGTGATTTTTTGCCTCATTCGAAAATTTCAATTTACTTGCGTACACCTCTTAGAAAAATTCAAACTTGCTTGCAAAACTTATCTAAAAAATGAAAATACATATTAACCTCGTAAGGAAAAAATTTGGAAAGAAATAAAATACTACAAAAAATGATTCTGCCTCAAAACATAAAAAATTAAATCGCATATTCAATAAAAAAGCACTGATTTTCACATATATGTCTCTTTCAAAAATAAAATTTCATATTTAACCTGAAAGAACTTAATTTCCGCATATAAACCGCTTTGAAAGAAGAAAATTACGTAGAGAGAAGTTATTGGCATATATATCTCTTAAAAACTGAATTGGAAGACTCAACCTGAAAATTTAAATTATCGCATATACACCCCTTTAGAGAACGAAATGCATATTTACAAGAGAATTTTTATGTTTTTTCTGTAGTTTCGGGGATTTTGTCTAGTTTCGTGAAGCTTGAGGGTTCTTTTAAGATTTCCATGATTTTATGGACTTTGGGAGGGTTTTTTATGATATTTTCTATTTTTAACAATTCTCTACATTTTTCTGCAAAATTAATGAATTTCGAAATATTTCTTTTCATGTTCTTGAGCTTTCAAGCGAGTTTTTTATACTTTATTATATTTTTATGGAATTTTATGATTTTCTACGCTGCAATAATATTTCTATGATTTTTTTCCTAATTCAGGGATTCTAATTCCTTGCGTGCCACTTAAAAAAAATTCGATCATGCTTGGAAAACTTACTTACAAAATGAAAATTCATATTTAACCTCATAATGCGAAAAAATTCAATAGAAGTCAAGTATTTTAAAAACATATTTATCCTCATAATGTTAAAAAATAAAATCGCTGATTCGATTAGAAAACCCTGATTTTTACATATATGACTCCTACGAAAATAAAATTTCATATTTAACCTTAAAGGGCTTTATTTTCGCATATATACCGTTTCGAAAAAAGAAAATTAACCAGAAAAATATTTTGGACATGTGTACCTCTTAAAAATTGAAATTGAAGACTCAATTTCAAAATTTTAATTATCGCATATATACCCATTCAGAGAATGAAATGCATACTCTAAACATAATTTTTTTAAAATTTTTATATTTTCTGGGATTTTTTATATTTTAATGAATTTCAACGGGTTTTTTGGGATTTCTCTAATTTCACGGAGTTTCTGAGGTTTTTCTATGTTATTTTGTACTTTCACCAGTTTTCTACATATTTTGCAAATTTAATGTATCGTGTATTTTATTTACTTTGAAGCATTTTTTTTCTCAATTTTTGATCTTTCATGGGAGATTTCTTCATAATTTTTTTATATTTTTAGAACATTTTATGGCTTTCCATACTTTGATAATTTTTTTGTGATTTCTCTCCTCGCTCTAATAATGTAATTTATTTGCGTATGCCACTTAAAAAAAAATTCAAAGTTGCTCGGAAAACATCCCTTAAAATTGAAAAGACAAATGTAACCTCGTAACCCAGCAAGTTCAAAAGAAGTAAAGTATTTTAAAACTTAATTTTGCGCTTTTTATACGAATTATCTGTAGTTTTGTATATTTAATAAATTTTGTATTTTTTTTACGTTCAAGGGATTTTTTTAAGTTTTTGAACTTTCGAGGGAGGGTTTTTATATATCTGTATATTTTTATGGAAATTTATGATTTTCTATACTTTGGAAAATTTTTTGTGATTTTTTGCCTCATTCGAAAATTTCAATTTACTTGCGTACACCTCTTAGAAAAATTCAAACGTGCTTGCAAAACTTATCTAAAAAATGAAAATACATATTAACCTCGTAAGGCAAAAATTTGGAAAGAAATAAATACCTACAAAAATGATTCTTCCATCAAAAACTTAAAAAATTAAATCGCATATTCAATAAAAAAGCACTGATTTTCACATGTATGTCTCTTTCAAAAATAAAATTTCATATTTAACTTGAAAGAACTTAATTTTCGCATAAAAACCGCTTTGAAAGAAGAAAATTACGTAGAGAGAAGTTATTGGCATATATATCTCTTAAAAACTGAATTGGAAGACTCAACCTGAAAATTTAAATTATCGCATATACACCCTTTAGAGAACGAAATGCATATTTAAAAGAGAATTTTTATGTTTTTTCTGTAGTTTCGGGGATTTTGACTAGTTTCGTGAAGCTTGAGGGTTCTTTTAAGATTTCCATGATTTTATGGACTTTGGGAGGGTTTTTTGTGATATTTTCTATTTTTAACAATTCTCTACATTTTTCTACAAAATTAATGAATTTCGAAATATTTCTTTTCATGTTCTTGAGCTTTCAAGCGAGTTTTTTTATACTTTATTATATTTTTATGGAATTTTATGATTTTCTATGTTGTCATAATATTTCTATGATTTTTATCCTAATTCAGAGATTCTAATTTCCTTGCGCGCCACTTAAAAAAAATTCAATCATGCTTGGAAAACTTACTTACAAAATGAAAATTCATATTTAACCTCATAATGTGAAAACTTCGAAAGAAGTCAAGTATTATAAAAACATATTTATCCTCATAATCTTAAAAAATAAAATCGCTGATTCGATTAGAAAACCCTGATTTTTACATATATGACTCCTACGAAAATAAAATTTCATATTTAACCTTAAAGGGATTAATTTTCGCATATATACCGTTTCGAAAAAAGAAAATTAACCAGAAAAATATTTTGGACATGTGTACATCTTAAAAATTGAAATTGAAGACTCAATTTCAAAATCTTAATTATCGCATATATACCCATTCAGAGAATGAAATGCATACTCTGAACATAATTTTTTTGAAATTTTTATATTTTTCGGGATTTTTTATATTTTCAAGAATTTTAACGGGTTTTTTGGGATTTCTCTAATTTCACGCAGTTTCTGAGGTTTTTCTATGTTATTTTGTACTTTCACCAGTTTTCTACATATTTTGCAAATTTAATGTATCGTGTATTTTATTTACTTTGAAGCATTTTTTTTTCTCAATTTTTGAACTTTCAAGGGAGATTTCTTCATAATTTTTTTATATTTTTAGAAAATTTTATGGCTTTCCATAGTTTCATAATTTTTCTGTGATTTCTTTTCTCGCTCTAATAATTTAATTTATTTGCCTATGCCACTTAAAAAAAAATTCAAAGTTGCTCGGAAAACATCCCTTAAATTTTAAAATACATATTTAACCTCGTAACTTAGCAAGTTCAAAGGAAGTAAAGTATTTTTAAAACTTATTTTGCGCTTTTACGAATTATCTGTAATTTTTGTATATTTAATAAATTTTGTATTTTTTTTACGTTCAAGGGATGTTTTTAAGTTTTTGAACTTTCGAGGAAGGGTTTTTATATATCTCTATATTTTTATGGAATTTTATGATTTTCTATACTTTGGAAAATTTTCTGTGATTTTTTGCTTCATTCGAAAATTTCAATTTACTTGCGTACACCTCTTAGAAAAATTCAAACTTGCTTGCAAAACTTATCTAAAAAATGAAAATACATATTAACCACGTAAGGCAAAAATTTGGAAAGAAATAAAATACTACAAAAAATGATTCTGCCTCAAAACATAAAAAATTAAATCGCATATTCAATAAAAAAGCACTGATTTTCACATATACTCTCTTTCAAAAATAAAATTTCATATTTAACCTGAAAGAACTTAATTTCCGCATATAAACCGCTTTGAAAGAAGAAAATTACGTAGAGAGAAGTTATTGGCATATATATCTCTTAAAAACGGAATTGGAAGACTCAACCCGAAAATTTAAATTATCTCATATACACCCCTTTAGAGAACGAAATGCATATTTAAAAGAGAATTTTTATGTTTTTTTTGTAGTTTCCGGGATTTTGTCTAGTTTCGTGAAGCTTGAGGGTTCTTTTAAGATTTCAATGATTTTATGGACTTTGGGAGTGTTTTTTGTGATATTTTCTATTTTTAACAATTCTCTACATTTTTCTACAAAATTAATGAATTTCGAAATATTTCTTTTCATGTTCTTTGAGCTTTCAAGCGAGTTTTTTATACTTTATTATATTTTTATGGAATTTTAATGATTTCCTTCTAACGCTGTCATAATATTTCTATGATTTGTTTTCCGAATTCAGAGAGTCTAATTCCTTGCGTGCCACTTAAAAAGAAATTCAATCAGCTTGGAAAACATACGGACAAAATGAAAATTCATATGTAACCTCAATAATGCAAAAAATTCAATAGAAGGCAAGTATTTTAAAACAGAGTTAACCTCATAGATCTTAAAAAATAAATCGCTGATTCGATTAGAAAACCCTGATTTTTCCATATATGACTCCTACGAAAATAAAATTTCATATTTAACCTTAAAGGGCTTTATTTTCGCATATATACCGTTTCGAAAAAAGAAAATTAACCAGAAAAATGTTTTGGACATGTGTACCTCTTAAAAACTGAAATTGAAGACTCAATTTCAAAATCTTAATTATCGCATATATACCCATTCAGAGAATGAAATGCATACTCTAAACATAATTTTTTTAAAATTTTTATATTTTCTGGGATTTTTCATATTTTCATGAATTTTAACGGGTTTTTTGGGATTTCTCTAATTTCACGGAGTTTCTGAGGTTTTTCTATGTTATTTGGTACTTTCACCAGTTTTCTACATGTTTTGCAAATTTAATGTATCGTGTATTTTATTTACTTTGTTGAGCCTTTGTTTTTCTCACTTTTTGACCTTTCCATTGGGTAGATTTCTTCATAATTTTTTTAGATTGTTAGAACTTTTAATGGCTTTCCATACTTTGCTATTTTTTTGTGAGTTCTCTCCTCGTCTAATAATGGTTAATTTATTTGCCGTATGCCACTTAAAAAACAAATTCGAATTTGCTGCTCGGAAAACATCCCTTAAAATTGAAAAGACATATCTAACCTCGTAACCCAGCAAGTTCAAAAGAAGGAAAGTATTTAATAAATTTTGTATTTTTTTTACGTTCAAGGGATGTTTTTAAGTTTTTGAACTTTGGAGGAAGGGTTTTTATATATCTCTATATTTTTATGGAATTTTATGATTTTCTATACTTTGGAAAATTTTCTGTGATTTTTTGCCGCAGTCGAAAATTTCAATTTACTTGCGTACACCTCTTAGAAAAATTCGAACTTGCTTGCAAAACTTATCTAGAAAATGAAAATACATATTAACCTCGTAAGGAAAAAATTTGGAAAGAAATAAAATACTACAAAAAATGATTCTGCCTCAAAACATAAAAAATTAAATCGCATATTCAATAAAAAAGCACTAATTTTCACATATATGTCTCTTTCAAAAATAAAATTTCATATTTAACCTGAAAGAACTTAATTTCCGCATATAAACCGCTTTGAAAGAAGAAAATTACGTAGAGAGAAGTTATTGGCATATATATCTCTTCAAAACTGAATTGGAAGACTCGACCTGAAAATTTAAATTATCGCATATACACCCCTCTAGAGAACGAAATGCATATTTACAAGAGAATTTTTATGTTTTTTTGTAGTTTCGGGGATTTTGTCTAGTTTCGTGAAGCTTGAGGGTTCTTTTAAGATTTCCACGATTTTATGGACTTTGGGAGGGTTTTTTGTGATATTTTCTAGTTTTAACAATTCTCTACATTTTTCTACAAAATTAATGAATTTCGAAATATTTCTTTTCATGTTCTTGAGCTTTCAAGCGAGTTTTTTATATTTTATTATATTTTTATGGAATTTTATGATTTTCTACGCTGTCATAATATTTCTATGATTTTTTTCCTAATTCAGGGATTCTAATTTCCTTGCGTGCCACTTAAAAAAAATTCGATCATGCTTGGAAAACTTACTTACAAAATGAAAATTCATATTTAACCTCATAATGTGAAAAATTCAAAAGAAGTCAAGTATTTTAAAAACATACTTATCCTCATAATCTTAAAAAATAAAATCGCTGATTCGATTAGAAAACACTGATTTTTACATATATGACTCCTACGAAAATAAAATTTCATATTTAACCTTAAAGGGCTTAATTTTCGCATATATACCGTTTTGAAAAAAGAAAATTAAGCAGAAAAATATTTCGGACATGTGTACCTCTTAAAACTTGAAATTGAAGACTCAATTTCAAAATCTTAATTATCGCATATATACCCCTTGAGAGAAATGAAATGCATACTCTAAACATAATTTTTTTAAAATTTTTATATTTTCTGGGATTTTTTATATTTTCATGAATTTGAACGGGTTTTTTGGGATTTCTCTAATTTCACGGAGTTTCTGAGGTTTTTCTATGTTATTTTGTACTTTCACCAGTTTTCTACATATTTTGCAAATTTAATGTATCGTGTATTTTATTTACTTTGAAGCATTTTTTTTTCTCAATTTTTGAACTTTCATGGGAGATTTCTTCATAATTTTTTTATATTTTTAGAACATTTTATGGCTTTCCATACTTTCATAATTTTTTTGTGATTTCTCTCCTCGCTCTAATAATGTAATTTATTTGCGTATGCCACTTAAAAAAAAATTCAAAGTTGCTCGGAAAACATCCCTTAAAATTGAAAAGACATATGTAACCTCGTAACCCAGCAAGTTCAAAAGAAGTAAAGTATTTAATAAATTTTGTATTTTTTTTACGTTCAAGGGATGTTTTTAAGTTTTTGAACTTTCGAGGAAGGGTTTTTATATATCTCTATATTTTTATGGAATTTTATGATTTTCTATACTTTGGAAAATTTTCTGTGATTTTTTGCCTCATTCGAAAATTTCAATTTACTTGCGTACACCTCTTAGAAAAATTCAAACTTGCTTGCAAAACATATCTAAAAATGAAAATACATATTAACCTCGTAAGGCAAAAATTTGGAAAGAAATAAAATACTACAAAAAATGATTCTGCCTCAAAACATAAAAAATTAAATCGCATATTCAATAAAAAAGCACTCATTTTCACATATATGTCTCTTTCAAAAATAAAATTTCATATTTAACCTGGAAGAACTTAATTTCCGCATATAAACCGCTTTGAAAGAAGAAAATTACGTAGAGAGAAGTTATTGGCATATATATCTCTTAAAAACGGAATTGGAAGACTCAACCCGAAAATTTAAATTATCTCATATACACCCCTTTAGAGAACGAAATGCATATTTAAAAGAGAATTTTTATGTTTTTTTTGTAGTTTCCGGGATTTTGTCTAGTTTCGTGAAGCTTGAGGGTTCTTTTAAGATTTCCATGATTTTATGGACTTTGGGAGGGTTTTTTGTGATATTTTCTATTTTTAACAATTCTCTACATTTTTCTACAAAATTAATGAATTTCGAAATATTTCTTTTCATGTTCTTGAGCTTTCAAGCGAGTTTTTTATACTTTATTATATTTTTATGGAATTTTATGATTTTCTACGCTGTCATAATATTTCTATGATTTTTTTCCTAATTCAGGGATTCTAATTTCCTTGCGTGCCACTTAAAAAAAAATTCGATCATGCTTGGAAAACTTACTTACAAAATGAAAATTCATATTTAACCTCATAATGCGAAAAAATTCAATAGAAGTCAAGTATTTTAAAAACATATTTATCCTCATAATCCTAAAAAATAAAATCGCTGATTCGATTAGAAAACCCTGATTTTTACATATATGACTCCTACGAAAATAAAATTTCATATTTAACCTTAAAGGGCTTTATTTTCGCATATATACCGTTTCGAAAAAAGAAAATTAACCAGAAAAATGTTTTGGACATGTGTACCTCTTAAAAACTGAAATTGAAGACTCAATTTCAAAATCTTAATTATCGCATATATACCCATTCAGAGAATGAAATGCATACTCTAAACATAATTTTTTTAAAATTTTTATATTTTCTGGGATTTTTTATATTTTCATGAATTTTAATGGGTTTTTTGGGATTTCTCTAATTTCACGGAGTTTATGAGGTTTTTCTATGTTATTTTGTACTTTCACCAGTTTTCTACATATTTTGCAAATTTAATGTATCGTGTATTTTATTTACTTTGAAGCATTTTTTTTCTCAATTTTTGAACTTTCATGGGAGATTTCTTCATAATTTTTTTATATTTTTAGAACATTTTATGGCTTTCCATACTTTCATAATTTTTTTTGTGATTTCTCTCCTCGCTCTAATAATTTAATTTACTTGCGTATGCCACTTAAAAAAAAAAGTCAAAGTTGCTTGGAAAACATCCCTTAAAATTGAAAAGACATATGTAACCTCGTCACCCAGCAATCAAACGAATGTAAAAAGTATTTAAGACAATTTTGTATTTTTTTTCCGTTCAAGGGATTGTTTTTAAGTGTTTGTGGAACTTGCGAGGAAGGGGTTTTTATATATCTCTATATTTTTATTGAATTTTATGATTTTCTATACTTTGGAAAATTTTCGGTGATTTTTTACCTCATTCGAAAATTTCAATTTACTCGCGTACACCTCTTAGAAAAATTCAAACTTGCTTGCAAAACTTATCTAAAAAATGAAAATACATATTAACCTCGTAAGGCAAAAAATTGGAAAGAAATAAAATACTACAAAAAATGATTCTGCCTCAAAACATAAAAAATGAAATCGCATATTCAATAAAACAGCACTGATTTTCACATATATGTCTCTTTCAAAAATAAAATTTCATATTTAACCGGAAAGATCTTGATTTTCGCATATAAACCGCTTTGAAAGAAGAAAATTACGTAGAGAGAAGTTATTGGCATATATATCTCTTAAAAACGGAATTGGAAGACTCAACCCGAAAATTTAAATTATCTCATATACACCCCTTTAGAGAACGAAATGCATATTTAAAAGAGAATTTTTATGTTTTTTTTGTAGTTTCCGGGATTTTGTCTAGTTTCGTGAAGCTTGAGGGTTCTTTTAAGATTTCCATGATTTTATGGACTTTGGGAGGGTTTTTTGGGATATTTTCTATTTTTAACAATTCTCTACATTTTTCTACAACATTAATGCCTTCGAATATTTCTTTTCATGTTCTTGAGCTTTCAAGCGAGTTTTTTTATACTTTATTATATTTTTATGGAATTTTATGATTTTCTACGCTGTCATAATATTTCTATGATTTTTTTCCTAATTCAGAGATTCTAATTTCCTTGCGTGCCACTTAAAAAAAATTCGATCATGCTTGGAAAACTTACTTACAAAATGAAAATTCATATTTAACCTCATAATGCGAAAAAATTCAATAGAAGTCAAGTATTTTAAAAACATATTTATCCTCATAATCTTAAAAAATAAAATCGCTGATTCGATTAGAAAACCCTGATTTTTACAGATATGACTCCTATGAAAATAAAATTTCATATTTAACCTTAAAGGGCTTAATTTTCGCATATATACCGTTACGAAAAAAGAAAATTAACCAGAAAAATATTTTGGACATGTGTACCTCTTAAAAACTGAAATTGAAGACTCAATTTCAAAATCTTAATTATCGCATATATACCCATTCAGAGAATGAAATGCATACTCTAAACATAATTTTTTAAAAATTTTTATATTTTCTGGGATTTTTTATATTTTCATGAATTTTAACGGGTTTTTTGGGATTTCTCTAATTTCACGGAGTTTCTGAGGTTTTTCTATGTTATTTTGTACTTTCACCAGTTTTCTACATATTTTGCAAATTTAAGGTATCGTGTATTTTATTTACTTTGAAGCATTTTTTTCTCAATTTTTGAACTTTCAAGGGAGATTTCTTCATAATTTTTTTATATTTTTAGAAAATTTTATGGCTTTCCATACTTTCATAATTTTTCTGTGATTTCTTTTCTCGCTCGAATAATTTAATTTATTTGCCTATGCCACTTAAAAAAAATTCAAAGTTGCTCGGAAAACATCCCTTAAATTTTAAAATACATATTTAACCTCGTAACGTAGCAAGTTCAAAGGAAGTAAAGTATTTTTAAAACTTATTTTGCGCTTTTACGAATTATCTGTAATTTTTGTATATTTAATAAATTTTGTATTTTTTTTACGTTCAAGGGATGTTTTTAAGTTTATTGAACTTCGAGGAAGGGTTTTTCTTATATATCTCTATATTTTAGACTTTTATGATTTTCTATCCTTTGGAAAATTTTCGTGATTTTTGCCTCAGTCGAAACATTTCAATTTACTTGCGTACACCCTCTTAGAAAAACTTCGAACTGCTTGCAAAAACATATCGAAAAAATGAAAATACATATTAACCTCGTAAGGCAAAAATTTGGAAAGAAATAAAATACTACAAAAAATGATTCTGCCTCAAAACATAAAAAATTAAATCGCATATTCAATAAAAAAGCACTGATTTTCACATATATGTCTCTTTCAAAAATAGAATTTCATATTTAACCTGAAAGAACTTAATTTCCGCATATAAACCGCTTTGAAAGAAGAAAATTACGTAGAGAGAAGTTATTGGCATATATATCTCTTAAAAACTGAATTGGAAGACTCAACCTGAAAATTTAAATTATCGCATATACACCCCTTTAGAGAACGAAATGCATATTTACAAGAGAATTTATATGTTTTTTCTGTAGTTTCGGGGATTTTGTCTAGTTTCGTGAAGCTTGAGGGTTCTTTTAAGATTTCCATGATTTTATGGACTTTGGGAGGGTTTTTTGTGATATTTTCTATTTTTAACAATTCTCTACATTTTTCTACAAAATTAATGAATTTAGAAATATTTCTTTTCATGTTCTTGAGCTTTCAAGCGACTTTTTTATACTTTATTATATTTTGATGGAATTTTTTGATTTTCTATGCTGTCATAATATTTCTATGACTTTTTTCCTAATTCAGAGATTCTAATTTCCTTGCGTGCCACTTAAAAAAAATTCAATCATCCTTGGAAAACATACTTACAAAATGAAAATTCATATTTAACCTCATAATGCGAAAAAATTCAATAGAAGTCAAGTATTTTTAAAACATATTTATCCTCATAATCTTAAAAAATAAAATCGCTGATATGATTAGAAAACCCTGATTTTTACGTATATGACTCCTACGAAAATAAAATTTCATATTTAACCTTAAAGGGATTAATTTTCGCATATATACCGTTTCGAAAAAAGAAAATTAACCAGAAAAATATTTTGGACATGTGTACCTCTTAAAAATTGAAATTGAAGACTCAATTTCAAAATTTTAATTATCGCATATATACCCATTCAGAGAATGAAATGCATACTCTAAACATAATTTTTTTCAAATTTTTATATTTTCTGGGATTTTTTATATTTTCATGAATTTTAACGGGTTTTTTGGGATTTCTCTAATTTCACGGAGTTTCTGAGGTTTTCTATGTTATTTTGTACTTTCACCAGTTTTCTAAATATTTTGCAAATTTAATGTATCGTGTATTTTATTTACTTTGAAGCATTTTTTTTCTCAATTTTTGAACTTTCATGGGAGATTTCTTCATAATTTTTTTTATATTTTTAGAACATTTTATGGCTTTCCATACTTTGATAATTTTTTTGTGATTTCTCTCCTCGCTCTAATAATGTAATTTATTTGCGTATGCCACTTAAAAAAAAATTCAAAGTTGCTCGGAAAACATCCCTTAAAATTGAAAAGACATATGTAACCTCGTAACCCAGCAAGTTCAAAAGAAGTAAAGTATTTAATAAATTTTGTATTTTTTTTACGTTCAAGGGATGTTTTTAAGTTTTTGAACTTTCGAGGAAGGGTTTTTATATATCTCTATATTTTTATGGAATTTTATGATTTTCTATACTTTGGAAAATTTTCTGTGATTTTTTGCCTCATTCGAAAATTTCAATTTACTTGCGTACACCTCTTAAAAAAAATTCAAACTTGCTTGGAAAACTTATCTAAAAAATGAAAAGACATATTAACCTCGTCAGGTAAAAAATTCGAAAGAAATAAAGTACTACAAAAAATGATTCTCCCTCAAAACTTAAAAAATGAAATCGCATATTCAATAAAAAAGCACTGATTTTCACATATATGTCTCTTTCAAAAATAAAATTTCATATTTAACCTGAAAGAACTTAATTTCCGCATATAAACCGCTTTGAAAGAAGAAACTTACGTAGAGAGAAGTTATTGGCATCTATATCTCTTAAAAACTGAATTGGAAGACTCAACCTGAAAATTTAAATTATCGAATATACACCCCAGTAGAGAACGAAATGCCTATTTAAAAGAGAATTTTTATGTTTTTTTTGTAGTTTCCGGGATTTTGTCTAGTTTCGTGAAGCTTGAGGGTTCTTTTAAGATTTCCATGATTTTATGGTCTTTGGGAGGGTTTTTTGTGATATTTTCTATTTTTAACAATTCTCTACATTTTTCTACAAAATTAATGAATTTCGAAATATTTCTTTTCATGTTCTTGAGCTTTCAAGCGAGTTTTTTTATACTTTATTATATTTTTATGGAATTTTATGATTTTCTATGCGGTCATAATATTTCTATGATTTTTTTCCTAATTCAGAGATTCTAATTTCCTTGCGTGCCACTTAAAATAAATTCAATCATGTTTGGAAAACTTACTTACAAAATGAAAATTCATATTTAACCTCATAATGCGAAAAAATTCAATAGAAGTCAAGTATTTTTAAAACATATTTATCCTCATAATCTTAAAAAATAAAATCGCTGATATGATTAGAAAACCCTGATTTTTACGTATATGACTCCTACGAAAATAAAATTTCATATTTAACCTTAAAGGGATTAATTTTCGCATATATACCGTTTCGAAAAAAGAAAATTAACCAGAAAAATATTTTGGACATGTGTACCTCTTAAAAACTGAAATTGAAGACTCAATTTCAAAATCTTAATTATCGCATATATACCGATTCAGAGAATGAAATGCATACTCTAAACATAATTTTTTTAAATAAATTTTTTATTTTCTGGGATTTTTTATATTTTCATGCCTTTGAACGGGTTTTTTTGGGATTTCTCTTAATTTCAC
>RXID01019268.1:0-29270 GCA_005019695.1 Trichopus zeylanicus subsp. travancoricus
ACCCGAACTTCTATTACTGCGCTGTCTCTGCTCATTAGAGCAAATGGAAAGTACAAATTTAGGAAATATTTAATATTAATAGTAATTAATTCTAAGATTAATTATTTTACTTACAATAACTTTAGAAAATAATTGAGAAGAAAAAAAATTTACACGGAATAAATTAATTAAGTAATAATGAAGAATCATTTCTAAGTTGTGTTCATATTTTTTTGATTGTTAGAGTTGAAAACCAAATTATTTATGTATTTCAATGTAGAATATTTTTACATTAAATAGTTTCATTTTATAATAACTTTATTAATTGCAAGGATGAAATTAAAGAGAAATATCTGATAGTTAACTTCTCAATGATATTCACATGTTCTATAATTTTTTTCATTAGTTATAAACTAATCTACAAATGTGCAGTTGTTTTGTAGGCTTTTAATTCTTTCATGACAATTATCACATGAGAGATGTCGAAAATGTATTTAGAGAAATGACTAACACTTGATGTACCTTAAACCTTCAATAATTTCCTTAGCGAAGGGATCAATATTTTGAAATCTTTCATCTAATAATATTCTTCCTTTTCCTATTTTTCCTTACTCTTGTTTCTTTACCATTGATTTTTTTTTTTACTTTTATGTCTTGCTGATAGACACATAGATAGCCAAGTATAATAAATATTAGACATTTCATTATAAATAAGACTCAAGATGTTTTCTTTTATTTCATTTTTCTTTGTCTATTTTTTTTTATTTGTCATATTTTTTACCTTTATTTATTTTTTTCAATTTTTGCGATTATTTTATATGATTATTATTTCTTATGTTTTACCTCAAGAAGTAAAGATGTTTATACTAGAGAGACTATCTTGTAAAAGAACAGAATGATCTATCATAAACTAAGCATACTTTTTCAATCATAAGTTTTATTGTATTTTTATTGTTTTATTTTTTATTTCCTTTTGTGTTTTATGTTTTCATTTTTAGTAAATTATTTTTATTTTATGTTTTTTTAGCCAATTTCTATTTTATGTTTCGCTTCGAGAAGTATAGAACAAATATTTAGGCGATTTTTGTCAAAATTTAGATCGATGATTATTTGACCAAAATCGGAGATTGGATACCACTAGATTATGGTCCAAATATGGCCTAGTTGGACCATAATCACAGTCAAATTTAATTAAAAATTCAGCTCAATTCAGACATAAATTATTGTGAAATTTATACTGAAATTGAAGCAACCCAAATGAACTGAATGAGTTAGTAATTTGGACAAAAATTGGCCCAAAACTTATTTAAAAATATGGGCCAAAATAAAAATAATAAAATTTTTTATAAATAGATCCTTGAACTAAATAAATTTTTATAAATAGAACCCTAACAAGATTTTTTTTTTACAAATAGAACTCGGGTTGAAAATTTTTTGCGAGAAGCTCTATGAGACCCTTCAAATTACATATTAATTCTCGCAAAATTTAAGGTTTATGAATAAACCCCTCAAAAACTAATAATTATATATTAATCCTTATGAAATTTAAGATTTACAAATAAACTCCTCAAAAAATTCATATTCATACATAAATTCTTAAATTTTTTATTTTTACAGATAAACCTTTCATAAAATATTAAATTAGAAATTTAATATTTATAAACTTACAAATAACCCCTTCAAAAATTTTATTTATAAATAAAATTAAAATTTATCATTTTACAAATAATATCTTATAAAAAACCCTGCACCTTCACCGTTGTCATCGTCATGCTGGTTGAACTTCCACCCAACTCCACAACCAGCAATAGCTCCTACCAAAGATCATCGACTTGCACTGCATTGTTGGCCATGTGTAAACCACCTGCAGTCAAGCAACCTCCGTTGCGCTTTGCCTTTAGTTGTCGCTCCCAAGTCACTTGCTGTCGCCTCAGGTAGCTTGCACCACCATAATCGTGATCCCCTTCTTCCGACCAACCTACCTATTTGAGCCTGGGCCCCTATGCACCATCCCGCCGGAGCTCCCCTTGTAGTTGTCACAAGGCCAAATCCAATCAAAGCTAGCTAGATCCAATCATAAGAAGGGGGGAGGAGGTGGCTCGAATCCATGGGATAAGAATAACCAAAGCTTGGCCAGCCATGGCTGTGGGTGGAAAGCCTCTACATTGCACCATCTTCACCACATCATCAGAGCTCCCGTTCCTAAGTTGTTGTGAGGCCAGATCCAATAGTAAGAATGAGGGAGAGATGGCTCAGACCCATGGGTGAGGGGAAACCAGTTCTCGGTTGGCTGTGCGTGCAAGCGAGGAGAGGAGAAAAGGAGGTTTAGTGAAGAAGAGAAATAAAAGAGGGAATGATGAGTTTTCTACAGAGAGGAAGAAGATGAGAGGAAATTTTTTAAAGAAAGAAACATGGGAGTGTGCACCAGCTATCAGAGAAAGAGAAAAAAATTTTAAAAAGTGAAAAGTGAAAGTGCTTTCAAAAAAATCAGAAAACAAAAAAAAGCCTTCGTGGGGAGATATGTAGTTAAGAAAACAGGAAAAAAGTTTTATTATTATTTTTTTGTTTCTCTTCTTCTGTTTTGATTTATATGTTATTGCATTAATCACTTTTAGATCTGGGAGAGTTTTTTATAATCTCGATTATCTCACTTTTAGATCTAAAATTTTTTTTGAAAATTTGATTGTCTCACTTTCAGATTTAAGAAATTTGTTCAAAAATTTAATTGTCTCATTTTTTAACTTAAGGGATGTCTTCAAAAATCGGATTGCCTTACTTTCAGACTTAAGGAATTCTTTGAGAATCTAACCATCTCATTTTTGCCCTAACGGATTTCTTTGAGAATCCGACTACCTCACATTGGACTAATGGATTTCTTCGGAAACTCAACTATCATATTATTAACCTAATAGATCTCTTTGAAAACTCGAATATCGTATTTTTGGTCTAAAAATTTTCTTTGAAAACTTGAACATCATATTTACAGCCTAATAAATTCTTTCAAAAACTTGAATGCCATATTTCTGGTATAGGGATTCCTTTAGAAATTTGATTGTCATATTCTTAGCCTAAGAAATTCTTTTGAAAATCCGACCACAAATCAAAATAAAACAAATCAAATTGATTAAAACTAAAATTAGGTCTAAGCCTGAACCAAAATTAAAATGAAATTCAAATCTGAATTAAATCCAAAAATAGGTCTAAACCTAAAATAAAATTTAAATCAGGTCTAAACCTGAACAAAAACTAAAATCAAGTTTAAATCTGAACTAAAATAAAAAATCAACTCTAAACCTGAAACCAACTCAAAAAGTAGGCCTGAACTTGAACCAAAACCTAAAATTAGGACTAAACCTGAAACAAAAACAAAATTAGGTCTAAACATGAATTAAAATAAAAAAAATCAGGTTCAAGCTTAAACCAAAATGAAGTCGGGCTTAACCAAATTGGGCTAAGCCTAAACCAAAACCAAAACCAAATCAGTCTAAGCCTGAGTCAAAACCAAAACCAAATCAGTCTAAGCCTGAGTCAAAACCAAATTAGCCCAAGTCCGAACCTAAATTAGAACTAGGTCGAATCTAAACTAGAATTAGGTCAAACCTGAAGTAGAATCAGATTAAACTTGAACAAAACCAATAGAACCTTAACTTGAACTAGGTCGAATGAGAACTAGAACCTAAACCAAAATTAGGTTGGAATTAAACCTAAATCAGGCTAAACTTGAACCTAAATCGATTAAAGTTTGAACACAAACCCAATAAGGGTCTAACATAGGTCAAATCCAAATTTATTAAGAGATCAAACTTAGATCCACTAAAAATCCAACATAGGTTGAACCCCCAAACCCATTAGGGAGTTGGATCCAAGATCCATTAAGAATCTAATAAGAACCCATTAAGGATTGATCCAAGATCCATTACGAATGCAATAAGACCTCATTAAAGATTGGATCTAAGATCCATTGAGGATGCAATAAAAACTCATTAAGGGTGGAATCTAAGATTTATACTCGCCAATGGTTCGATCAAGTCCAAGATTTGATGGGGATTCAACATAAGGTTAAACCCGAACCGAATTGAATCAAATTAAACTTGAACTAAGACAAAATTTGAAGATTGAACTGAATCAAATAGGACTTGAACCATAACAAAGTCTGAACATCGAATTAAATCAAATCAGACTTAAACCAAGACGAAGTTTGAATATTGAATTGAATCAAAATAGAATTGAACTAAAATAAAGTGAACATTGAACTAAATCAAATGAGACTTGAATCAAGACCAAGTCAGAGTATTAAATTGAATCAAATCAAACTTAAATCAAAAGCAAGTCTGAACATCAAATTAAATCAAATCAAACATGAACCAAAATAATGTTTGAATTGAATTGAACTTAAATCAATTAGAGTTAGTCAACAAGAAGCTTAAGGTCGTCAAAAACACCTCAAATCTAATTGACAATAAACTAATAGAAGGTCATCGATTGCTAAATTATACATGGTCACCATAAACCAAAGCCGTTAACCATTTTAAATTGAACTAAGGATAGGCTTGAATTCACTTTGTTAGCCAGCCAAATGCCATGTTTGAAGAAAACCAATTAACAATAAGCATAAGGTTGTCAATAATACTTCAAGCTTAGCTAATATGAGCATAAAAGTCATTGGTGATGCTTCAAAACTTAATCAACAACAAGCCAAAGTGGTCATTAATTATCAAATCAGGAATGATTAGTATAAGTTAAGAACACTAACATTCTTTCAAGTCCAAAATCAAACAAAGTAGGCTTGAACTTTCTTAGTTAATCAATCAAGCGTCATGTTCGAAGGGAGTTAACTGATATAAGCATAAAGCCATTAGTGACACTTCAACCTCAGCCAATACAAGTATAAAAATCATTGGTGATGTTTCAAAACTTTATCGATAATAAGCCAAAAGAAGAATGTCAATTATCAAGCCAATAACGATCAGCATAAGATAAAGCTATTAATCATGCTTTTAAATCAAACCGAACTAAGGCTGAATTGAAGGCACTCAGTTAGTAAGCCAAAAGCCATGTTCAAAGAAAGTCAACTAACAACAAGCATTAAATCATCGATAATACTTCAAGCTTAGCCAACACAAGCATAAATGCCATTGTTAATTGAAAACAAGCCAAAGAGGCCATCAATTATCAAATCAAGAGTAATTAGCATAAATCAAGGCTACTAATCATTCTCTTAAATTAAAATCAAAGAAAGTCAATTGATAGTAAATATAAAGCCAACCAACACAAGCATAAAAACCATTGGTGATACTTCAAACTTAATTGACAACAAGCCAAAAAGACTATCAATTATCAAGTCGAAGATGATTAGTATAAACCAAGGTCATTAATCACTCTTTCAAATCAAACTAAACCAGGACATACTTGAATTTGTTTAGTCAACCAACCAAACAACATATTGCAAAGAAGTTAACCAACAATAAGTAGAAAATTATCTACAATACTTCAAGGCCTAATGGGGTCAACTAACATATGCCAAGATAGTCAGCCACGCTTTGAAATCAACCAAAGTTATCAACATCCTCTAAGGATCAGATCGCTTACCCATTCGAATCATATTCCATTCAATTGTGCACAGGAACAGGACAGTGGCGAGCATCAAGCCTTTCCCAATCCTTTCCTCATTTTATATTCTTTATATTATGAATTTAAATTCTTTTGTAAAGTGAGAGTGTATGCTATCTTAAGGCATGTAATCCCTTCTTTACATTAATCAAATTATGCTTTTCTTTTCTTTGTGTCCTATCTTTTTAGTTTGGTTTCTCACTTTAAAATGTTCTTAACAATTGTCAAGGTAGTTAATAATAGAGGCTTATGCCTATTAGAAGTCATATTCCCATAGTTCCTAACTGTGCACTCAAATCCACCAAAATTTTATTTGTTGTTTCGAAATTATTGTTTGGAATCCTTTAGCTATATCCCAAGTGGTCAATTGCGGATCCACAACACATACTGGACTAATTAGTTTCGATGTAACTAGATATTCCATCATAAGCAAAATATTTTTTATTTTTGGTTTGTTTTTTTATTTTTTCCTTCAAAGTTCATGCAATAATTAATTGGTGGCATGGATCTCTTTGGACACTTATGCACCAAAAATTTGACACGAGCATTATTTTTCTAGGATTTAGTTACTTCTCCATTAATTATTCTTGTATTAGAAGATGATGTTTCTTCTTTGTCAACTGAAGAAGATTGTACACATGTTCTTCCTTTGTTCTTAGTTAGATTTTGTGGTTCTATCATGGAGTTGGAGCTTGGAATTGTGGCATCTAGTATTGACTTTGAACTCTCATTCTGAAGTTGACCAAACACCTCACTAATCCATCCTTTGCTTGCATTACTTATATTAGCTTCCTTGACTTCTAGCGAAGGTTGTAATTGGTAAGAAATTGGCTTTAACTGATTGACCAATCTCTGGGAGACTAATGCTCTAACTTGTGCCAATGAGCCCTTTGTTTCATCGCTAAGGTTTAACACAATAATATTTGACCTTTGGCCCTTGAATGGGAGGTGAGGAATTTATCCATATTAGATGGATGGAGTAGTAATTGAATTAACGGTAGTCATGGTAGTGGCACCAACAATGAGAGTACGACCGATGGTAAAAGCAAGAGCACCAAGCATAAATTGGATGGAGTTGGATATAGTGACATAACTTATATGTACTCTAGTTCCCCCAAAATGATCATTGTTTAAGGAAAGTGTACCACGGTGCTTTTGTCAAGAATGATGCTATAGGTTGGCATAGGAGGATCATTTGATGATATTATTTTTACTTTCTTGTAATGAAAAATAATGAATCAATCATTAGTTTTCATCTTTGATATATATATATATATATTGTATTACTTAGGTTTCTACACTTGAAGAAGTCATGTTCCACCAGACTTATCAGAATTTGTAAAGTCATAATTGGCCACCTTGAATGGCTAAAAGTTCTTAAGAAATAACCTTAAATCAACAACTCATGTAACACTTAGTTATGATGGTGTTTTAGGTTATTGTGGATTCATAACTTCCAATAAGTATAAGCTCCTATTATTAATTATCTTGACAATTGTCAAAAACCATCTAAAGTGAGAAACCAAACTAATATAAGAAAACAACATAGGACAGAAAACATGATTATTATATGGCTTTTGAATTACAGACTTAAGCAAAGGCATGCTCCAATTGATAATTTAAAAGTATTTCAATTCGCAACATAAGTAAAATAACATGTAAAGGAAAAGGATTGGCAAGGCTAGAACTTGTATGGCCCAATGGGGCGGCAAGCATAGCCCAGGTCTTCCAAGGGATTTCAGCCTTGTGAGTAGCTCTCTCATCTGTTCTATCTTTTTTTTGGTAATAGCAATCCTTCTTTAGGTGTAGCCCTTTGTTTCTTAGTGGAATCTCTTGATTTCCTCTGCATTTGTTGGACAAGAATCTTGTTTACCCATCTTCAGGCATCAAACAAGGATCCTTCTTCTATTGAGCACAGCAATAAGAACCACTAAAGCTCTTATCTTCATCTGAGTTCATGTTGCCTGACAATAGCCCTACAAAACAAACAAATAGATACCATGAGCATCAATTAGGATAGCAAACATGCCTTTATCCTGAACTCACTCTCTAGCAGTAGACCTACAAAACAACCAAATTGAGACCATGAGTATTAAAAGAGGATAAGCCAAGTATAATGCAAGATCTGTTCAATTTTCTTATGCAAGACCTATGAATATCAAAACAAAATAAGTCATCAATGAAATTAAGAAGAAACAATAGAAAAAAAAAATCCTCCATAAACATTAATCTAAAACTATGATCATGCACATAAAAAAAAAAATCAACTTCCAAACTGTATAAGAATGAAAATCACTTGTCATCAGAGCTCTGAAGTCCTGTTTCATTAAGCCCTTGGATAAAAGCTAAAACTAAGTCACCAGTCTTACACTTGTAGAATATAGCTAAGAAGCTAAAACAATTGCAAGAAGATGATACCTTATCACATTGTCCAAAGGTTCCTTATAACAAAATCAAGTCAATGCCTATGATACTGAATAACCTTGTATATTCAACTTTTCTAAAAGGCAAAACCAAAAATTCTTAAACACCTCATGACAACATACAGATAAATAAGCAAGACAAGCAACCATGTGGACTAACCATTGCATAATTGAACTAAAAGGAATAGTGAGAATCTAGACAAGAAATGGAAAGAATAGAAGGGAATCATCTTACTTATCAATATCTAGCTTCATCAACAATAAGGTGAAAAAACTCAGGTTGGATAGCTACCAAGTCTTGCCACTAGATTCTTTCAAAGTCATAGCTAGTTGTGAAGCACCTCTCAACAGTGAATGAACTGGAAGGATGCACCAAAACTCTGCAAAATGTTATTGCATCCTTCAAGAAACACATAAGCAATATTAGTATGCAATTCTAGAGGCAATTCAATAGTGCCAAATACAAATTTTATATTAATGCTTTGAACAATGGAAAAGGAGGAAATGCTAATTTTCAAAACTAATTGACTAGCCACATTCAAGTCACAGTTCCTTGTCAAGTGCCTACGTAACAATTTTAGACATCAACAAACAAAAAATAAATAGCTTGGAGTTGTAAAATGAATGTATCATCAAAGAGACCTAAAGTTTATTATTTTCAGTGAAATAAACATCCATCAATCCAAATAGGAATGACATTGATCATGCCTCTGACTTCATTTCAAAATGTTTGAAATTTGACAACATTACACTTCAAACAGTCTCGTGAAAAAAAAAACAAAGATATACCGGTTGAAATCATAGGTTCCATACTTATTAAAATATGTAATATTATTAAATGCACACAAAATATGTATAGATATTTTTGAAGTATTTTGGACTGAGCCCAAATGGAAGTGGTTCAGTTGAAGTTTGTTTCGAAATTAATTGGAGCTTGAAATTCCTCCAAATCAGACAAACTCATAGGTTCCATACTGAATGCAAGTCAACCTAGTTAAGGAAATAAGATAAACAATCAGTGTGATGTCTTAGTTGACCATTAATTTCACTTTTCTTTGGCAAAAGCAACTGAACAAAGAAAGTTCAAGAGAACACCGGATCCTCTAGAATCTTTAGCAGCATGGATCAGCATCCACGAATGTTACATTAGTTATGTATGAGCAAAGGAAATGCTATTCAACAATAATAACAATAATTTTCACTCAAGGAACTAAATGTTAGATTGAAACACAAAGTAGTCGTTTGAAAAGAGAGTGCAAAATGCATTTGCAAGGTCATTTTGAATCAATAAGTTAAAAAAAACATGCATGATCCGAAGATAATAAAACCACTCTGTATATATTCATTTGACATCAATATGTATGAACAGAAAAAATCTAGTGACATATAACATGCAGGAAGAGTATATCCACAATTCCCAAGTAGACCTTCCTATTGGCCTCATCCCAAACAGAACCCACTTTGATCACTCCAAGCATTTAATCCAATGCAAAAAATCAAAAACTATATACCACAAGAGCTCCAAATTCTTCCAATCAAACTATCCCCAGCAAAACAGTAAACAAGACCACCACTCGATCACAGTGAGAAGAGAAATCAATTCCAAATTTATAATAACAAAGAATAACAAAAACAAAACCAATACCTTAATAAAAATCAGAAGAACAATGACCAACTAAATAAATCCCCTCCATGAACATTTCGTTCATAGAGAACAATTTGAATGAAAAAATTAATTTTAATTTTTAAACCCACATAAAGATTAAAATTGTTTACCATCAAGGCTGTAACAGGGAATTGAAGGTGGGGATTGCAACAACTTGCTTTGGCTTTGAACTGACATCTCACAGCCAGCCACACACCCCACCGATCCATCCTTTCCTTGCATTATTTGTATAACTTCCTTAACTTGTAGGGCAGGTTGTAGATGGCCAAAAATTGGCTTTTGTCTATTGTCTAATCTTTGTAAGACTTATGTCCTATCTTATAATAATGAACCCTTTGTTCATCATTGAGGTCTAATACAATGATGTTTGGCCTTTGCTCCCTGGATGAGAGATGAGGAGCTGATCCATCTTGGGTAGATAAAGTAGCAACTGGATCAGTGATAGTTGTGGCAGTAACAACTACCTAGAAGCAATAACACTACTGATGAAAGCAGGAGCACCATACATAAATTAGATGAAGTTGGACACAACCTTAGAAAAGGAAGCTTCAAGTCCTCCCTAAGCAAATCAACAGCTGAAGCCTAAACCTGAAAAGTTTGTCTCCGATATTTAATTACTGAGAAACTAATGAATCATTAGTCAAATCATTAGCATAATTCCACAAATGCATGAAACTAGCTAAGGATCTTAGATTAGAAATCGGATTTCAATAAAGGCATCTAAATATTTTGATCCAACACATCAAAGAAATGAATTATTGATCAAATCCAATAGCTGTTGAAGAATATAGTGGACCATAAAGCTTAGTATATGGTTGCAATAAGTACCCTCCTATATTAGCAGTCATAATTGACACATTTCCCAACTAGAACACTTGCCTTCTGCAACTTACATTTTCACGCCTATTGTAGAAAAGTTCAAAAATTTAAGTGTTAAGTACAAAAGAGCTAAAAATCTAATTAAGTATTAGAAGATCTAAAATGCTAGGTATCAAGTGTGAATTGTTAAAGAAGAAAAGTTTAGTGCTAAATGTAAAGTTTTAAGCATTCAAAATAGTTAGGTGTTGAGAGTTCAAAATTATTGTCTTAAGTATTAAATGTTCAAAAAAAATTTAAAAAAAAAAAATAAACAAAACAAGAAGTAAGAAAAATACAAAACAAGATGTAAATGCAAAGAGAACAGAAAAATATAAAACAACAAGTAGATGCAAAAAAG
Source organism: Trichopus zeylanicus subsp. travancoricus (assembly GCA_005019695.1). Lineage (NCBI taxonomy): Eukaryota > Viridiplantae > Streptophyta > Magnoliopsida > Dioscoreales > Dioscoreaceae > Trichopus > Trichopus zeylanicus. The sequence goes on from RXID01019268.1 coordinate 10,895, forward strand.
AATGAAATAGAAAATTAAGAGAAGATGAAATATAAAACATAAAACCAAATACAAAACAGAATCAAAAAGTAAAACAGTTATAAAATAGAAAAACATAAAATTAAAATAAATAAAATGAAAAATGACAAATTAAAGAAGGATATAAAATAGAAAATAAAGAAGTAAAAGAAAATATAGAACATAAAATTGAATATAAAATGAAAAATAGAGAAAAACATAAGGTTATTAATCCAAAAATAAATAAAACTGAAAACCAGTAAAAATATAAATAATTAAATATAATGCAGAACATAGAGAAGAAGAAAACAAAGATATAAATAAAATTAAACAAAAAACAAAAAATAAAATAGAAAATACGTAGTAGTAGGAGAAGAAGATATATACAACAAAAAACAAAGATGAAGAAAAGAAAAATATTTAAAATAGAAAATTAATCAAAAATGAAATTATAAAACAATATACAGAGTAGAAGAACATAAAATTGATCAAAAATAAAATTATAAAACAAAATATAAAGTAGAAGAACAAAAAATTAAGAACAAGATCTAAAACATAAAATTAGAAAAACTTAGGGTAAAGAAGAAGAGGATGGTTAATATAAAACCGAATATGTAAATAAAAAAGAGATAAATAGAAATATAGCCATAAAAAGAAGAAGCTACAAAATAGAAGACAAGGAACATATGAAATAGATATTAAGAGAACAAAGGAAGTGTATAATAGAAAATATAAAACAAAAAATTAAGAAAAGAACATATAAAAAATAATATTAAATATAAACTAGAAGACCAAAACAAGGATGAGAAGAAAAGAGGAAAGGATAATAGAAATCAAAAAACTAAAACAAAAGACAATGAAATATTAAAAATAAGATAATAAAATAGAAGATATAAATAAAAATATAAAATAGAAATTAATAGGAAAAGAAGAGCATAATATAAAGTTAAATATAGAACAAAAAATTGGGACAAGAAATACATAAAATAAAGAATTAACTACAAACCGAAAAATAGAGAAGAGAATAAACAATATAGAAAATAAAAAATACAGAAAAAGATAAAGAAGAACAAGAAGAATAATATAAAATAAACAAATAAAAAAATTAAGAGAACTTAAAAAACAAAAAGTTAATTATACAACAAAAATATGAAAAGAAGAAGCCACAAAATAAAAGAGAAGAAATATATAAAATGAATGGATACAAAATCATATCGATAGGATTTTAACCTTAATCATATCAGGTTTTAAACTATTAGATTTATCTAGAAATTAGTATAATTAATAATTAAAAAATTGGTCTGTGATGGTGTTGCAAAATTTACTAATGATCTAGTTTGATTGAAGGTTTGGGGTTTAGGGTTTAGAGTTTAGAATTTATGTTTTATGATTTAGGATTTAGAATCCATGTTTTTGAATCGGACCATAATGAACTGAACCGGTAACAAATTTTGTTAAGCCATTATAGACCATTTTTTAATTATCAATTTACTAATTCCTAGATAAATCTAATAGTTGAAAACCTGATAAGATTAAGGTTAAAATCCTATCGATAGGATTTTATACCCGGTCCATATAAAATAGATATTAAACGAATAAAGGGACTGTACAATAAAAAATATAAAATAAAAACTTGGACAAAATATATATATATAAACTAAATATAAACTAACCGACCACAACTTAGAAATTTTCAAACAAGAATGAAAAAAAGAGAAAAGGATAATTAATTAAAATGCAAAATAAAAAATTAAATAAAAATTATGAACATAAAGAAAATAATTTTAAAATAGAAAACATAAAGAAAAATAAAAAATAAAAAATAATGAAAAAAGAGGAGAATATACAATAGAAAATTGAGTCAAAAAATATATAATGTAGAATTAACTACAAACCAGAAAATAAAAGAAGTGAATAATAAAAATAGAAAAATAGAAAATATATAAGAAAAAGAAGAACAGAAAGAAAAAGAATGATATAAAATAGATAAATAGAAAATCAAGAGAAGTTATGAAATAAAAAGTTAATCATAAAACAAAAACAAGAAAAAAGAAATGGTAGAATTGGATATTAAAAAGAAAATTAAGAAGAATTTAAATATATAAAGTAAAAAAACAGAAAATTAAGAGAAGAATAATAAAGATGTAAGATAGAAAAGTCAAAAAAATATATATAAATAAAAAATTAATCATAAAATACAAAATAAAAGATTATATACAAAAGGTAAAATTAAGAAGTAGAGGAAAAAGACAATTAAGAACGAGAATTTGAAGATATAAAACAAAAAAAGAAAAATTAAGAGAAGAAGAATAAGATGTCAAGTAGAAAACTAAATAAAAATATAAAACAAAAAATATGGTACAAAATAAACCTAAATGTAAAAGAGGAGAAGAATATGAAGAAAAATAAGATATTAGACAGAAAAATTAAAAAATTAAAAAACTAAAAAGATGAAAACTAAAAAGTAAAATAAAAAAGAAACTGAAACACAAAATTGAATATTAAAAAAACAATAAGGAGAATTTAAATATAAAATAGAAAAATAAATTTAAGAAAAGAAGAACAAGATGTAAGATAGAAAAGTAAATATGAGTTGTTGCAACTTAAGATAATTCTGGACAACCTAAGAATTAAAAGAGGAGCCATGAGATTGTATTATGACAACAAATCAACTATAAGGATTGCCCACAATCCAATTCAACATAACAGGACAAAGCATATTGAGGTGGATCGACATTACATTAAAGAGAAGTTAGATAATGACCTCATCACTCACTATTCAATATATGTTTTTCACGAATCAACAAATTGATGTTTGAACAAAAAGACTTCCTACTGTGAGATTTCATAAAGTTACAAACAAGCTGGGAATGGAAAAAATATCTATTCTCTATCTTGATAGGGTGTGTTGAAAAATCTTTGTTTTTTCTATGTTTGGCTCATGTATAGTTAGATTATTTGAATTTTATTTGGTTACATAATATTTCTACTCTTTAGGAATATGATCTATTTTTTTTCATTCCCCTCTTATATTATTGATATAATTATCCAATTGAATCAATATAGTTTAAACCCTTTTTGTTTGCAATTCACAAGTCAGGAAAAATCAACTTAAATTCACATACAGATCAGAAAAGCATACATTAATCTTCAAGCTCCTCCAAGCATCACATAAACTAAAATAAGAGTACCAATAGTATGTAGTGATAAAACTAAATCAATATAAAATATCTAGGGTTTTAGGATCGAATAGAGACTGAATGATAATAGATTTACACTTACAAAAAGATCGAAACAATATACCTTGGACTTTTAGATTCTTCCACTTATTCTAAAGAAATAACACAAACCTTGGTCCACATTGAGTCCTTCCACTTCAAGTAGGCTATCAACATCTTCATGATCTCCTCGTCCTCCATTTTTGCAAACCAAAACCCCATTAAGAAGAATCAGAAATCTAATTAGCAATTGATTTTTAAGTTATATGCATAATTTTCTGAAAAGGAACTCAAATACTATTTGTACTTCAGTGACTTGAAACCTTGTTAAAAATCTCACACCATCTTTTGCTATTAGTGCATGTAATTAAAAGTTCATGTTATCAAATAACAAAAAAGTGACTTTCAGATATAGTGATGTCCCTATTAAGATCTACATATGTAATGACAAATCGCAACAACAAAGAAGATGAACAATAATGCCTATAAGCAACAAAAATGCTATCCAAAAATAACCTGAGGCCTCTTGAACCTCAATTAGTTTTAGTAAATAAATGAGGTAGTCATAAAAAGGTTACCTAATAGAAAACCTTGATCGCTACCTACTGATAGCTAAATGAAGGCTGCATCCTTTGACAATAATCTTGTGATAATAAGCTCTGAACTTAAAAAAGACTACGAAACAAAAAATCCTAACCATTTTTTATTGAAAACTAACGAAAGAATGCAACCTTTGCTAATAATCTAATGCTATCAAATGGTATTTTTTAGAAGCATAACCCATAAACCAAAAGTGCACAAGGAGCAGAACAATCACAAAATCAAAAGAATCATTAAAAAAATAAAAAACAAGATGATAGTTCAAAGATTTTAGAAATCATATTACACCATAATCAGTAAATGCATGATGTATCCTTAGAAGGTGTGGAACCACAAGTTTTTTCGGTTGCTTTTGTTTCTGGCCCTTCCTTGCCATGTCTATTTGGAGCAAACCTTTCCCGAGCATTTCCTTTCTTTAATGCAGCTGGCAATGTACTCTTGATAAAAGAAACTGCTAACACTAGCATCAAACTAACATTTTGAATGACTCAAGTGTACAAGGAATTAGGAAAAACCTTTGCAAGGTTTGTTGCATTGTCTTCAAGAGAGGTAGTTGGTATTTTCTCTTGAACTCTACATCTAGACTTTGGACTGTGAGGACTAACAAATTCATCACACTCTGATTGGAGGACAACCATACCATTGATAGATATGTCTTCAATAGAAGTTAATCTACTTGTAGGCAACACAATCAAAACTATAAAGCAAATCAATCAAAACAAGCAATGTCATTGCTTGATAAAGAGCTTTAATCAATTTAAATGGTCTATGGTGGTGCTCTGATTGTGAAATGGTATATGTTCAGAATCCTTTGAACCCCATAAAATAATAGTTCCTGACCCACTCACAGATGGGTAATCCTAAAAATTATCTGTTTAAAAAAAGATGATAGAATGGACATTGAAAAAAGAAGTTAGAAGAAAGTTTTTACATTATCTGAAGAATTTTCAAGGCCATCGTCATTATCTTCCATTTCAGCTTCTTTTTGAACAAAAACTTCAGATTGATGTTCCAAAACCTGACATCCAAAGATTTACAAAGTCACCGGTCTTTCTAGGTAGACTAGGACTGGATGAAGCATCATACTTTTTTTCTCTTGTTGCAATGGCTGATGGCTTTACAGTACTGCAAACAGTTCCTGTACCTTGTAATTCACTTGTTTGAATAGTTCCTATACTATATAAGTCATGGGTGTGGACTATTCCTATACCCAGAGATTCACCGACATGAATTGTTCTAGTACCTTGTGCTTCGCCCATGCCCAAGCCCCAGCCCTAGCCACTACTCCTGAGATCCTTTCCTTGGCACAATAATAGAGTAAATAAGAAGCAAGATAAAAAAAAATATTGAGCAAGAAATAGGATTATGATATGGCAGGGAAGGAGACATGGCATATGGCAATAGATTAGAAATGTCTAACTATGAAATATGCAACACAAAGCAAATCTCCCTACTTTTAGATATAGTCATTCTTCTCAAGTACACACATATAACCTAGTGAAACCAGTTAGGCTCAAATATTCATCTAGTATGACCTGTTTGTCATGCATCGCATTGCCCATATAAATCAAGGTACAACATAGATATGTGTTCACTAATGCTGGGTTGAAGATGGATCATAGGATAGAATGTAAAACAACTAAAAGCACATAGCATACCTCAACCTTTGGGTTCCATTACTTGATTCTTTGGCCAATCTCACAGTGCCTGATCCATTCTCAAAAGCCTTCTGCCCATTTCCCTGGGTTTCTATTCCTTCTTCACTAAAGTGAAGCTTTGGGCGTTCTCTGATTCAATTAAAAATTATTTATCTTGATGACAAAGTTGTAATTTGGAATGATATAGGGGCTAAATTGGATATATACATTTGAACAATCATAACCTTCTCATTTGAGATCCGATTTTGATGGTCTAGGAGTCATTGGACTCGATTTTTCATACTGATTCTATTGGTGGTCTCAAATCCTGATGATGTCTTCTAACTGAATAATTTGATTTGTGATCGAGTCGACTCCTTTCTATCACTTGGTAATCTTGACTCGATATCTATTATGGTTGAGCCTTTGGTATCTTGAGGGACATATGCAGTGGGACTCTATTTGACTGGTATCAGTCAGTGATTTCCTACTTCAGTATGGGATTAGCAAGACTGTTAGACGTGATAGTAGTCGGTCTCCTGAGTTGTAGGGGACGTGATCCATTGTGTGAATAGATGGGATCACCATTGCATCAACAGTTGGGAGTGCAACGTGGTATGACTCTGCTTGGTAGGGGGTTCAGCCACACCCATATACTGATTTACGTGTAGATTGGTTCGACTCTACTTGGTAGGGGGTGCGACCATTTCCGTAATCTGTAGGGGAGTCCATAGTCATTGTTCCTAACCATTGGCTATCGTGGATGTGATATCCTTGTTGATTCATTCCTTACTGTGGATGTTGGTTTATCTAATCATCATTGTTGTTATATTATTTTTGATGCTACTGTGTTAATTTTATTGTTGCCTTCTAAATATTGATCTCTCCTACTATTTGGAGGAGGTAACTCCCTACTGAGCATCCTTGGCTCACTCTTTGATTGTTCCCATCCATAGGAGAGTAGCAGCTAGGCACAGGTAACTACAGTAGCAGAGAGTACATGCGCGACTACACTTGGAGCTGCTTTATTTACATGTCATTTTATTTTTATGTATGAGAATACTTTTGAGGACTTGAGTATTTCTACTTAGACCACTTTTTGTTATATTATCTGAACTATATTCGTATCGATGTAATAAATTTTAATTCTATGTATTCTGTAAACCTTTTATATATATGTTGTCCGTTTTGTATTGTGATTCCATCGGACGACAACCGGGGTGTTACACCTATGCCTACTATGAGAAGTGCCCATCCTTCTCTCAGGTCTTCTTTCTTTAGTTTAGTCATTTTCACATCACATTCGATTAGTGCAATCAGTGCCTTGCTGACCTAACTCATTCTGATAGTTCAATCAATCAGTCAAGCCATGGCGCTCTTACTTCCGGGGATTGAGTGGGTGAAGGGATCACATAGGCAAGCAAGCAGGCACATTAGAGACGAAAAGAGAAATTTGCTCTACCCATTAGACCAATGTCTTGACCTTTATAAAGCTTTTTCATATTTTTAGGAAGGGTTGAAGCAACTTCCTATGGATCCCGCATGAAAGGCAGTTCGGAGTTCGATAGAGTGATCAGTGGTACTAGTTTGAAAGAAGGCTCGGATGGTTGAGTTTGCCAATAGTCATACATACGAATGAATCTGCGAAATGAATCATCCATCACCAAACAGGCTCCCGACCTGTTAGAATCTTCCTTGACATGGCCTTCTTTCCTCTCTCTTGTCTTGACTGCATTGATGTCAGATCATGTCGCAATTGATGGTTATTCGCTTGACTCAAACCCGTCTGGCCCTTTATTTATGTTATAGTAAGCTTTAACAACGTAAACCCTCCTTATTGAGAAGTACACTCTCACGCAAAATTAACTAGAGCAAAAGAAAGACAAAGTTTTCAAATAAATAAGGCTTACTTTCTGCTCTTATATATAGATATAGTCTATAATTGCAAATCATTGACTCCTTGGGATGTCCTGCTCCTTGCGATGTATTATTCGTAAGAGGGGAGGGCGTGGGGTGGTGTGTGCTACGATCGAAATGAGACACAAAAGACAGCAGATCATAGACAAGAGCTTATTCAATGACTGATCGATCGGCATATAACTGATCGCCTCTCACTCACTGATCTCATGATAGCGGATCATAGACATCTCTTTCTTCTCCATCACGCTATGTGCTTATCCAAAAGAGATAATCCGCTTTCTTACTATACGAAATAAGGATGAGTTTGTGTCGAGTCAAGGGGACAGGTGACCCGAAACCCCTTCCTCCGGTAAGAGCTATCTAACCTCTGTTCTCTTGCTATAACCTAGTCTTACTCGCTCTTACCTCCCTGCCTCTTACCCTTTCTTTCTTTTATGAGAATACCTTCCCTGCAGCCTCAGTCCTAGACTGGACTGACACAACACTCTTCGCTCGGAATAATGGTTTTACCGATTCTCTACATGCTTAGCTTTCTTTGTTGTTTGCTATCGCGCTATTGCTTGCTTCCTTCCTTTTAAGACCAAGGGCTCCTCCAGACCAGAGTGAACACTGTAATCCAATCCTTCTGCTGTTCTTCTCCCTACCCCACCGGTTCGGATCCTCAACAACAATCTCCTCTGGCACCCTGCTCAAGGAGGCTCTCCTCTGCTTCCCAATTCGATTCCATCCTATACCTTCCTTCTATACTACATCTTAGAACTTGTAGGAATTAGCGCCTATTAACTCATCTCCAAAGTTTTCCAGGAAAACCCTTCCTCTTTCTTCTTTGATTCTTTTTCCCTCCTTGGAGGCACCTTCGCTCGTTCAAGCGGGATAATCAACTCCCCAACCAGCGCTAAGGTGTGGTCCCCCCTCGCCTTGATGCTCCCCAAGCCGTGCTGGGTCAAATATGCAATGAAATGGCCTACTTCAATGGCCTCTTTCCCTTCTTGGTGTGGTGGATGGAGTGTCTTCTTCTCCTCTTCTTAGGATTAATGGAAATGGCTTAGTGCTAGTGCTGCCAGTGGCGTAGGTAGTAAGGGTAGTGGAATATTCTTTTCTTTTCCCACTTTATGCTCCTGGAAAGCATGCAGTCGAAGTGATTAGTAGACTGCAAACCTGAGGAAGCCACCTTCAAAATCTTCCCTCTTTGCCTTCAATTACATCGGAAAATAACTTGTAAACTTTATTATGACCATTGAAAGCATCAAAACATACCTCCTCAAGCCACCAGTACTTGTCGCTCCAATACTTGATCAACCACCTATTCTCTACGTTGCCGCCCAAGAATGGTCTCATTGGGCTCAACTTGCCCAGGAAAATGAAAAAGGCAATCAAATAAAAAGGCTGTCTACTATTTGAGCAGGACTCTTGTGGGGGCTGAGTTGAATTACTCTCCCACAGAGCAGACATCTTTGTCCTTTTTTTTTGCTGTACAGAAGTTAAGGCACTACCTCTTAGTTCATCCGGTGCGACTCATCTCATGAGCTGATTCATTGAAGTACGTAATGTCTAGACCAGTCCTTTCCGATTAGCAAAAGTGGGCCCTCAATCTTTCAGAATTCTATATCACTTATGTCTCGCAAAAGGCTGTCAAAGGATAAGCAGTTCCAAATTTTCTCGCAGATCATCCAATTCCATCCAATTGGGAGTTGCCATAAGACTTACCCAATGAAGAAGTCTTTTTCATCGAAATTCTCCCGCCGTGGAAGATGATGGTGGGCTTCGACAAAGGAGGCAGTTGGAAATGGGGGATCGCGAAGTTGAGGGCCCTTACATTGGATAAAGAGTAGAAAATTAGATAGCTAGGGATTTATGGCTGGCCTGATAGGGCCAGGGACGAAGACCTTTTCTCTTCTTTTTACTAGGTCAAACAAGAATGACACGTGTCCTAACTTGATGTGCACTTTATGTTCTCCCATGGGCACAAACTATATTCTGTCCTCCTAGGAGGACTTTGCAAAATCTTTCATTCAACCAAGAAACATGTGTCAACAATAAAAAAAAACCTTGTATGTAGATTCGATCGGCTACAAAGGAAAAGCCATCTTTGATCCTAAAAAGACATGGGAGGAAATGAATGAGAAAATCTGTCATGTAGCAACTCCCACTACACAGCGCAATCAAAGCGATCTGTTCAGCCCATGTGAGCAAGATGCTCCTTGAGCACTTTCGGACTAAACATTTTTTTCATTTGGTATGCGAACATCATATCCGTCCTGAGGTGCTCAACCAAAACCAACCCTTTACGAACCACTGAGAGGGACTGTCTCTCTATTTGCTTTGATTTGCTGGAACTTCTCTTATTCTAAGATAAGTCCACTGCAGCCCCATGTTGTCGCATAAGATCCAACAATCGATCTTGCAATAGAGTCAACAACCTTATTGCCTGAAATGACATACTTTAGTGACAACGCTTGCTTCCATCCTGAAAAACAAAAAAAGCATCCTCAAAAAGATCGGCAAATAGTCTAAGTCTAGTGGGTTATGAACTCTTATCCGAGGCAAGCTTTCATTAGCTCTATTGCTTTTCTTGCTTTTTCGGAAACCATATCTCAGACTTTATGGGAGCGAAATGCCCTGAAAGCAATGAACTAAAGCCGCAAGGGACCAGATTTGCGCAGAGCTTGGCCCCTTCTTTCTTCTTTCCGTGCGTAGCTACTGTAGCTGCAGTCTGCAGGCCTCTATTCAAAGCTTTATCGGGCGTGTGAGAGAATGAAGGAGAAAACACGCCAATAAGCCGGTCCATCTCAAGCAGGGCCAGCTGTCTCCCCGTGACGGAAAAAGTAGCATCCTTGACTCCAGAGAAGTCAGCGAAGGACCGTCGGTAAGCAGCTCAGGTATCGGCAGCGGTAGTACGATTCTAGCCCTTCGAGTGACGGTCTACCGGTGGGGCGTCCTCTGAGTAACTCTCTCGAGCAGAGAGACTGAATTCCAGTCAACAAAGGACTGAGGTAGGAGACGAGAAAGGTAAAGAGAAGGGGCCATCGTTGGTGCATAACAGAGCTTTCCTATCAATGTTCACGGTGCATAAGCGAGGCTTAGCCGTCGAAGGAAGTACCGCGCAAGAAAGCTAATAAACCTTGAATACCCTCTATGAAAGGACTTATGAAGAGGAGTCAGTCTCAAATCCATATTGAAAACAAGAAATCTTGTACGCAAGTTGGCACAGCGCTTTCGCTTGAAATGAATCTCGCTCATCTGATCTGCCCGGTCAAATCAGCTCTCCTGCCTGTGTATCCCATATCTGGTGCCCTTGATCTGTCTGATAGAAGAGATCCACCAATTCCTTTAAATGTGTTCTATTCTCCCCAGAGGTGGAGTTCTCTATAAAAAAGAGATCATTTCCTGCCCACGGAGTGAAGTCTGGTCTATATGGAAGTTTCTATGGAAGCATTGAATTAGCCGGGATAAAATAGCCTTTCGCATGAGGGGTAGGGGTTATTACTAGAATATGCCCATAAAGAAAGGAGCTGCACATGAAGCAGAGAGTCCACTTGGAACAATGAAAGCCGACGGTATCCTTGATGATGCTTTGTCACCCTCGAACATGCTTGTACATGCCTATGATGATGGAACTAGGAAATTCTCAGCTCGCCCCTTGCCTACACTAAGGAAAATAAAGTGATTCAAAAAAACCCCTGGTGATACGTGGACCCTTCTTTGTCACTTCCAAAGAAGCCCTTCATTGACCCTTCCAACCTAACGTCCCACAGAACATTCAATAAATAGCTGTGTTCTCTTTCTATCTATCAATGAGGGAGGACACCAAATGAATCAAAGAACTAATTCTGGTCTGGTGGGCGTCGATGGAGTTTCTTTTTCAGTTGTTCCAGGGGGATGGGTATAGAGTGAATTCAAAAAACTCTTTCTAACGTGGTATGATATCCAACTAGTCAAAGAAAAAAAGTCAATATGGTGCCCCGGGGTAGACGCGAAGATTGAGTTACAAAGACCCGGCCGCTGCCAATGAATTTATTGGGTGTCCTGGAGTGGAGGGCCCGGAGAAGGCGGTTTACCTCCAAAATGTCTCTTCAAAAGAAACCTTTTTCGAATGCGCTCTAGAGATGAATTAGGAAAATACTATAAAACACGTATAACTGCTTTCTTTCCCGGCGATTGAGTGAGGGGGTCAATTACTCTATTCTATGTCTTTAGATGATATAGCGAACAATAAGGGAAGATTTCACTGCGAATGACCCGACAACCACTATGATTCAATTACTTCTGTCTTTGGTCTCTTTCTGACTAAGCTATCGAAGAAGTCTCTCTATCAGATAGGTCACATCCCTTGTATACAATGTTATCAGATGTACGAGGTGGATCACTAATTCGATTTCCGAATGCATTAAACAATTTTCTCCTTTATGAGATTTTCGCTACCGCTAGCTAGCTTAATAAGGGGGAAGTTCAAATCTACAAATTCGATGTTCGGTCAGACATCAATGTTTGGTAAGATAAGGTGGTTCACCCAAGCCAATATGCTTATCGTTTCACTTGGAATAATTCTTTTTTAAAAAGTCATTTTCGAAGTAATGGACCAGGGGGCGGGGAAGGAAAAGGTAGGCTTAGAACCAGCTCGCCGCAAGAGAGCGAAGGTGCGTGTGGAGTCCTCAGGTAAGGATTGAACCGAGTGAATGGGAAGGTTGTTATACCCTTTCAAGCAAGAGGGTTAAACTGAAAAGCCGAGTCATACTAATTTTTATACTACAATAGGAGATGGTCCAGACTCAAAAGCAATATAGGACGACCATTGAAGTAAAAAATTTCTTCTTTAATGGGTCAAAGGGAAGAGTGTTAACCCGCCCTTCGCCGCAAAGGCTCGGTGGTCGATTGATTTAAGTCTTCATTCTTCAATTCTTTCATCTTTCATCAAGGGCTTGGTTCTTAAGACAAAGTTGGTTCGGTTCGGTTAGATTCTTTAGGTAATAATAATAAGAAAGGCAGGCACTGTAATCTCTTTTTGACAAAAGTGGGAAATCGACACAAGTAAACCATAGAGAAAGGAAAAGCTAATAATTAGGCGCAGGAGAGGAGGGCTTTGCTTCCTTTAGGTCTGGTGGCAGGCTTGGAAGTGGGATTTTTCTAAGGACCGTTATTGAATTGATTTGCTTATTGAAACTATGCTTTGAACTAAATAAACCTGCATATGTATGTTATGCTTGCCCTAAGGCAGAGTGGAAAAGTGAAACTGAAGTAATGAAATTCTGGTAAGTGGTCTATCCCCACAACAATAGCTCTTCTTTTATTCTCAACGATACGGGAAAGGCTCTATTTTTGCCTTTTCTCGAACTATCAATGTTTTGGGTTAGGAAAGACTAACTCCTAACTAGGTTCAACTTGTAAGGATAAAGAACCCCATCGAAACTAAAAAACTCGATCGTCTCCTTCATTCTAACCCAGAAAGAGCTCTTTTATTTCATAAAGGCAATATAGATGGACTAGACTCAATATCTATGCGGGTCAAGGTACAAGATTCCTTAAAAAAAGCTTCATCCAAAACTCTCAATGCGCGAGCAAAATAAATCCCTTCATTCGAAATACATACCCATTTCCGGTAAGGGCCCTGTCGGAAAATCCTCGAATCCATTGATAAGCGTACAGGAGGAACCTTATGACGAACGTCAGCCTGTAAGAAGAGGACCTTATATAAATGTAAGCTCCTCCTTTCAATCGGGGGAAATGCGATATCAAGCTCACTATATCGAGTTGGGTCTCCCCATTACGTCTATGGGCATTCACTGTGCCAACTCTAAAGCGGAACCGACGGATATTTCATCATAGTTTCGGATTCTACGAGGAGCACAGAACTTACTAAAGATGTTGCAAAAACACAAGTGACGTTAGGTTTTTAGGGTTGTGAAGTCGAAGGGCGAAAGAATGTCTGGTCTCTCAACATCCCTGTTCGATCCAATGAATATAAATAAGGTCTTAATTGACAACGGATCATGCCGTCACCTTTGCCCCTTGCGAACGTAATAGCTGAATTGAGTCTTCTAGTATAGTCATCTCTTCTCCCTCAAAGACAAGAAGGAGAAGTAAGAACATATATACAATCTATAAGCCGATTGCCTACTACCGAGCTCACAAAGGAGCCGGAGTAGTCGAAAAGGTCAAAGTTTGCTAGGGAACACTAGGGAATGAATGGAATTGAAAGAATAGGGCAATAAACGTATACTCCGTTTGCCACTTGTCTGTTTAGTATTCTATCTCGTAGATAAAAAGATTCTTTACAATTTCAAATAAATTCTCTTCTCTAAAGTATGAATGTCCGTAAAAACATCCTTTGTAAATTAAGGATATGCTCAGTTATCCGGGAGTATCCAATTATGGTGTGTAAAAAGACTTTATAAACTTTCGTTGATTCCGGCTTGAACCTCCTAAACAATTTACTTATATATAGGGAGGATGGCTGCAGGGATATTTTTCTCAAGCTTAAGATCCGGGGGAAGTGAGCGCTCGCCTAAATGTCCTGCAATAAAGCGCCTAGAGCACAAAAAGACCCCTTCTAACTAAGGCTAAAGTTATTAAATGCCTGGCCCGTGCTGTACCTTAGTTAAGATAGGGCCTGTGTGAAAGTCCTAACGAGCAATGCCTAACTCTATTCAAATGAGAAGGATACAAGCGGAGGGAGAACCAAAGAATGGCAAGAACCTTTAAACCCACCAGAAGATTCTAATGAAAAAGATTGTGATCCACACCCCATAAGAATTGTGATCCACACCGCCTGTTCTGATCTTTTGCCTTATAGCAGAAATGTTGAGTAATCTGTTGTGAGGTGCGAAAACTATGTCTTTTCTAGTTTGATTGATAGGGTTTTTATAGGGCATCGGCCTTTCCATTCTGTTACGAGGTTGAACTCTAACGTAGGTTAGGATAAGCCAGGAATGAGATTACTGGTTAAAAAGGTTCTCCCCAGGATAGGTTATAATCTTCTCAGGCAAAAGCAAGTTAGTTAGCCTGTGAGAAAGATAGCTTTCAAGCAGTCCCATGTGAAATCCTCTCCATCTGACCTGAGTGGATAGTATGTTATTTATTGTGGCCGAGTATAAGACTCCTCTTTTCTTTATTAAATGAAGACCAACCCGATGAAAAGATGTTGAGGCATAGAGAATCATAGTCTCACCATTAACATGTTGATGAACAAATTCTCCCCTCCTCCACTACGTATAAAAAAAGCCATATCGCAAGACGTCCGTACAAGGATAAGCAACTACATCATGAAAGAAGGTAAAGATGCTATCCATTCATCGTTGGAGCGGGTGCAAGTCAGACTTAAACTAAGTTCCTTGGCTTTGTCCCCTGCTTCCTTTTTCTCGCCTATACGATCAACAAGCCACTGGCCAATTGTGGTCCTAAAGCAACCAGTATTCAGGTAGTAAGTAAGAGAAAGCAGATAGGAACTGGTAAAGAAACAAGATCTCCTGTCCAAGTCCTTCCAGCTTGCATCTTCTTCTTCCATTGCGAATGGAACATCTCTCAACTTTGAAGTGGTATAAATTAAGGACTCTGTTGTTGGTTGATTAAAGAATTTTCTCAGAATCCCGTATTAGTAAAAGATGTGACTTTCACAGGTCTGATGGCTCTTTGACTGGTGTGCCTGAAAATGGTATTGAGAAATGGGCTTTTGAAACAAGATTTGTCGCAACTTGTCTCTGCCTTTTAAAGTCTTCCATGATGCCAACTCTTCTGGATGTTCGAGAAGGTAAGAAGAAAGAAAGAACTCGAGGTTTGGGTTCTTCGCATACCGTCAGTAGGAAAAGTGAAAGATGTGCCTTTGATCCGCCTATTGACTAATGAAACTAGAGTTGCCTACCCCTTGATATATGACACTCAAAAGAAGTTTAAGAATATCAAAAGAAACTAATTCAGAAGTCAAGGGGGTATGACAAATGATTTGATTCACTCTTCTATTTAAACTTAGGATTTACCTTACTTAGTATCTTTCTATGTTTAAAATTCTCTTCATTATGATGTCTTAGGTCTTATTCTCGGATTCCACCAACCCAAGACCAATTTTGGATTGAATCCTATTCAGTTTAGGACTTGAGAAAGATGAATCTTTATTTAGGATTTTATTTTCGTAAGTTAACTTATTTAGAACTTCTACCAACCCAATTAATGGGTTTAAACTGAGTTATATTTAGTTTAGGACTTGGGAAGCAAGAAACTTACTCAAATTGGATTTCTGATATTTGTATAAATAGGCCTTCAGTCCTATGGACGGGGGACAACTTTTATTCTCAATAAAGTTCTACTTTAGTGAATTTTCTTTCTTCCTTGTGGATTCAAGGAGTTCTTAACAGAGGCAACGGTGTTTTTCTCGTCTACCACGCTTGTTGCTACGTCAAGTGGTATCAGAGCGAGGCTCTCCTTGCTTAATGTCTAACGACGACGCAACCAGCAGCAACCCTAGGGACGGTGCTCCTATGGGTAATCACATTAGCCGTGAGTATTTTGATTCGACCATGGAGGCAATCCAAAACTCACTTGCAAGGTTGATGCTGAGGATGGATCAACTTGAAGGCCTGAATCAACCACGTCGACGGATCGATGAAGTGACTCGCGATCCAATTGGTCGAGGAAAGGCTCCGCAAGTGAATCCAAAGGGTTTACAAATCCTTGAAAATTCCAGCGATGAAGAAGTTGAAGACATCCTTCTCAACCAGTTTCTGAGCATGATAGACGTCATGATTTTCACTTGAAGATTGATCTCCCATCTTTCAATGGCCAACTTCAGATCGAAGATTTTCTCGATTGGCTTGCTGAAGTGGAACGGTTCTTCGACTACATGGAGATTCCAGATTCAAAGAAAGTGAAGCTTGTTGCTTACCGACTCAAGGGGGGTGCATCAGCATGGTGGGAATGCATCCAGTTGGAAAGGACACGCCAAAATAAAGCTCCAATTCGAGCATGGCCACAGATGAAGGCTCTTCTCGAAAAGCAATTTCTTCCCATAGATTATGACCAGGTACTCTTTCAGCAATATCAAAATTGTTGACAGGGTAATCGCAGTGTGAAGGCATATGCTGAGGAGTTCTATCGCCTATCAGCACGTAATAATCTAATAGAGACTGAATCTCATCAAATGGCAAGATTCATCGGTGGGCTACGCACAACCATCCAAGAGAGGATTTTCCTTTACAACCTAATTTGGACGTTAATGAAGGCCGGTGAGGAGTGCAACTCGTGTGGAGTCCCAATTGGAGCGACCTGCCATCAAAAATCAGGTGGGGAGAACCATTGGTGAGAATTCAAAGGAAGCACAATCTATTCCTAATAGAGGTGCAGCTACACAACCTTCTCGACCTCACACACAAGTGAGTCTTGAAGCTAGACCTACAAGGCCATCAGGAAATGCCACATCAGCAAGGAACCCAAGTTCAAATCCTGATCTAAAGTGCTATCGTTGTAGAAAATTTGGACATCGTTCTAATGTTTGTCCAGCAAGACAACCTGTGAACTTGGCTATTGAAGATAATTTTGTTGCTGACAATTTCCATGACTCAAAAGATGATGACCTAGCTTGTGATCAAGAAAACTATGAAGATGGAATATTCGAGGAGCCTGATGGTGAACGGTCATCTTTAGTAGTTCAAAATCTGATGTACATCCCAAAGCAAGAGGAAAACCTACAACGTCATAATATCTTTCGCACTCGATGCACAGTAAATGTTAATATCTGTGACATGATTATTGATGGGGGAAGCAGTGAAAACAAATCTCCAAGACTATGGTTGACAAGCTTCAATTGAAGATGGAATCACATCCTTCTCCCTACAAGATCGGCTGGATTAAAAAGGTTGGTGAAACCAAGGTAACTGAACGGTGTTAAATTTGTTTTTCCATTGGAAAATTCTACAAGGATGAGGTAACCTATGATGTTGTGGAGATGAATGCATGCCATATTCTTCTTGGCAGACCTTGGCAATTTGATAGAGATTCTACACATCGTGGGCAAGACAATCGCTACATCTTCTTCAAAGATAGAAAGAAAATTATCCTTACCCCCATTAGCGAAGAGCATCGACCCAAAAGTTTACAAGAGGAGGGTCACTCCTTCCTGATTGTGCAAAATTTTATAAACGAGGCTAAAGAGACATCCCAAATATTTATTGTGATTGAGAAAGGAATGGAGACAATGCCCATTGAAGCTCCAAAATGCTTGCAACCCTTCCTAGATGAATTCAAGGAAATCATGCCCGATGATCTTCCTGATGAACTACCCCCAATGAGAGATATTCGGCACCACATTGACCTTGTTCCTGGAGCGAGTTTACCAAATCTGCCCCACTATAGAATGAGTCCAAAAGAGTCACAAATTTTACAAGACAAGGTTGAGGAGTTGATCAGAAAAGGAATGGTCAGAGTCAGTATGAGCCCATGTGCAGTTCCAGCCTTATTGACACCTAAGAAAGACGGAAGTTGGCGGATGTGTGTAGATAGTCGAGCTATCAACCGAACCACGGTAAAGTATAGATTCCCAATTCCTCCCTTAGAGGACATGTTGGAAGGGTCAAAGGTTTTCTCCAAGATAGATTTGAGGAGTGGATACCATCAAATCAGAATTAGACCCGGAGATGAATGGAAAACTGCTTTCAAAACAAAAGAAGGACTTTATGAGTGGCTTGTTATGCCTTTTGCACTCTCAAATGCACCAAGTACCTTCATGCGATTGATGAATCAGGTACTCAAACCTTTCATTGGTCATTTTGTTGTTGTTTACTTTGATGATATCCTGGTGTACAGTCATAATGAAGAAGAACATAAAGGCATCTAACAGAAGTACTTACTGTGCTGAAGAAGGAGAAGTTGTACATCAACTCAAAGAAATGCCATTTTATGACTGACCACTTGGTGTTCTTGGGTTTCATTGTAAGTTCTGAAGGCATTCAATGTTGATGAGCAAAGGTAAAAGAATATTAAGAATGGCCTTTACCCGAAGTGGTATCAGAAGTTAGACGC
>RXID01019269.1:0-22416 GCA_005019695.1 Trichopus zeylanicus subsp. travancoricus
ATATGAAATTTTATTTTTTTTAGAGCCATATATGTGAAAATCAGGGCTTTTTAATCGAATCTGCGATTTTATTTTTTTTAGGTTGTGAGGTTGAACAAGTTTTGAAAACACTTTACTTCTTTCAAAGTTTTTTTGTTACAAAGTTAAATATGTACTTTCATTTCCCAAGTAAGTTTCCCAAGCAACTTTCAATTTTTCTAGGAGGTACACGCGAGTAAATTAAGATTTTGAAAGGAGGCAAAAAATCACAAAATTTTTTGGAAAATATAGAAAACCATGAAATTCCCTGAAAGCATAATAATAATATAAAGAAATCCCTTGAAAGTTCGAAAACTTGAAAAAACCCTTGAAAGTAAAAAAAATATAGTGCAAAATTCGTTAAATTTGCAAAAATTGTTGAAAATCGGTAAAAGTAAAAAATATCACAAGGAAAACTCTGAAACTCCATAAAACCTTTGAAATCTCAGAAAAACCCTTAAACATTATGAGAGTATAGAAAACCTATAAAACTGCAAAAGGATAAAAAAAAAATCTGTTTTAAATATGCATTTCTTTCTCTTAAGGGGTAAATATGCGATAATTAAGATTTCGAAATTGAGTCTTCAATTTCAATTTTTAAGAGGTATATATGCCAAAAACTCTTTTTCTACGTAATTCTCTTCTTTCAAAGAGGTTTATATGCGAAAATTAAGCCCTTGAAGTTTAAATATGAGATTTTATTTTTCGAAGAGCCATATATGTGAAAATCTGGGTTTTTTAATCGAATCTGAGATTTAATTTTTTTTAGGTTATGATGTTGAATTAGTGTTGAAAATACATTACTTCTTTCAAATTTTTTACGTTACGAGGTTAAATATGTATTTTTGTTTTTTAAGTAAGTTTTCCAAGCAAATTTGAATTTTTTTTAAGAGGTATATGCAAGTAAATTAAGTTTTTTAAGCGAGGCAAAAAGTCAGAAAAAAATATGAAAGTATAGAAAATCGTAAAATTCCCCAGAAATATAAAAAAATATAAAAAAATTCTATTCAAAGTTCAAAATATTAAAAAAAACCCTCGAAAGTAAAAAAAATACAAAATACATTAAATTTGTAAAAATTACGAAAAATTCGTAAAAGCAAAAAATATCACAAAAAAAACTCTAAAACTCCATAAAACTATAGAAATCTCAGAAAAAAAAAACCTTAAAGTCCATGAAAGCATAAAAAATCTCAGAAACTACAAACGGATCATAAAAATTGTTTTTTAAATATGCATTTCATTCTCTAAGGGGGTTTATATGCGATAATTAAGATTTGGAAATTGAGTCTTCAATTTTAGTTTTTGAGAGTTATATATGTCAAAAATATTTTCCAAGGCAATTTTCTTCCTTCAAAGAGGTTTATATGCGAAAATTAAGCTCTCTAAGGATGATAAATTTGAAATTTTATTTTTCTAAGAGCCATATATGTGAACATCAGAGTTTTCTAATCGAATTTATGATTTTTTTTTTTAGGTTATGAGGTTAAATAAGTTTTTAAAATACTTTACTTCTTTCGAATTTTTTACGTTACGAGGTTAAATATGTATTTTCATTTCTCAAGTAAGTTTTTCCAGAAACTTTGAATTTTTTTAGGAGGTATATGCAAGCAAATCAGAATTTTTAGAGGAAGCGAAAAATCATAGAAAATTCTTGAAAGTATAGAAAACCAAGAAATTCGCTAAAAATATGAAAATAATATAAAAAACATCCCTTGAAAGTTAAAAAACTCAAAAAAAAACCCTTGAAAGTAAAAAAAAATATAATAATCATTAATTTGGCACAAATTGTAGAAAATCAGTAAAAGTACAAAATATCACAGAAAAACCTGTAAAACTCCAAAAAATCGTTGGAAACTCACCAAACCCATAAAATTTCGTTAAAGCATAATAAATCCCTGTCACAAAAAATCTCTTTTAGATTGGAAAATTAAGCAAAACGTTTTTTCTAGGCAATTTGCTTCTATCAAAGAGGTTCATATTCGAAAATTGTGCCCTTTAAGATTAAATATAAAATTTTATTTTTTTTTAGAGCCATATATGTGAAAATCAGGGCTTTTTAATCGAATCTGCGATTTTATTTTTTTTAGGTTGTGAGGTTGAATAAGTTTTGAAAATACTTTACTTCTTTCAAAGTTTTTTAGTTACAAAGTTAAATATGTACTTTCATTTCTCAAGTAAGTTTCCCAAGCAACTTTCAATTTTTCTAAGAGGATCACGCGAATAAATTAAGATTTTGCAAGGACGCAAAAAATCACAACATTTTTTTGGAAAATATAGAAAACCATGAAATTCCCTGAAAGCATAAGAATAATATAAAGAAATCCCTTGAAAGTTCGAAAACTTGAAAAAACCCTTGAAAGTAAAAAAAATATAGTGCAAAATTCGTTAAATTTGCAAAAATTGTTGAAAATTGGTAAAAGTAAAAAATATCACAAGGAAAACTCTGAAACTCCATAAAACCTTTGAAATCTCAGAAAACCCCTTAAACATTATGAGAGTATAGAAAACCTATAAAACTGCAAAAGGATAAAAAAAAAACATCTGTTTTAAATATGCATTTCTTTCTCTTAAGGGGTAAATATGCGATAATTAAGATTTCGAAATTGAGTCTTCAATTTCAGTTTTTAAGAGGTATATATGCCAAAAACTCTTTTTCTAGGTAATTCTCTTTTTTCAAAGAGGTTTATATGCGAAAATTAAGCCCTTGAAGTTTAAATATGAGATTTTATTTTTCGAAGAGCCATATATTTGAAAATCAGGGTTTTTTAGGCTATGAGGTTGAATTAGGGTTGAAAATACATTACTTCTTTCAAATTTTTTACGTTACGAGGTTAAATATGTATTTTTATTTTTTAAGTAAGTTTTCCAAGCAAATTTGAATTTTTTTTAAGAGGTATATGCAAGTAAATTAAGTTTTTTAAGGGAGGCAAAAAGTCAGAAAAAAATATGAAAGTATAGCAAATCGTAAAATTCCCCAGAAATATAAAAAAATTCGATTGAAAGTTCAAAATATTAAAAAAAACCCTCGAAAGTAAAAAAAAATACAAAATACATTAAATTTGCAAAAATTACGAAAAATTCGTAAAAGCACAAAATATCACAAAAAAATCTCTGAAACTCCATAAAACAATAGAAATCTCAGAAAAAAACCCTTAAACTCCCTGAAAGCATAAAACATCCCAGAAACTACAAAAGGATCATAAAAATTATGTTTTAAATATGCATTTCATTCTCTAAGGGGGTTTATATGCGATAACTAAGATTTCCAAATTGACTCTTCAATTTTAGTTTTCGAGAGTTATATATGTCAAAAACATTTTCCAAGGCAATTTTCTTCCTTCAAAGAGGTTTATATGCGAAAATTAAGCTCTTTAAGGATAAATATGAAAATTTATTTTTCTAAGAGCCATATATGTGAACATTAGAGTTTTTTAATCGAATTTATGGTTTTTCTTTTAGGTTATGAGGTTAAATAAGTTTTTAAAATACTTTACTTCCTTCGAATTTTTTACGTTACGAGGTTAAATATGTATTTTCATTTCTCAAGTAAGTTTTTCAAGCAACTTTGAATTTTTTTTAGGAGGCATATGCAAGCAAATCAGAATTTTTAGAGGAAGCCAAAAATCATAGAAAATTCTTGAAAGTATAGAAAACCAAGAAATTCGCTAAAAATATGAAAATAATATAAAAAACATCCCTTGAAAGTTCAAAAACTTAAAAAAAAACCCTTGAAAGTAAAAAAAAAATATAATATTCATTAAATTCGCACAAATTGTAGAAAATCAGTCAAAGGAGAAAATATCACAGAAACACCTGTAAAACTCCAAAAAATCATTGGAAACTCACCAAACCCATAAAATTGCGTGAAAGCATAATAAATCCCTGTCACAAAAAACTCTTTCAGATTGGAAAATTAAGCAAAACATTTTTTCTAGGCAATTTGCTTCTATAAAAGAGGTTCATATTCGAAAATTGTGCCCTTTAAGATTAAATATGAAATTTTATTTTTTTTAGAGCCATATATGTGAAAATCAGGGCTTTTTAATCGAATCTGCGATTTGATTTTTTTAGGTTGTGAGGATGAATAAGTTTTTAAAATACTTTACTTCTTTGAAAGTTTTTTAGTTACAAGGTTAAATGTGTACTTTCATTTCTCAAGTAAGTTTCCCAAGCAACTTTTAATTTTTCTAAGAGGGACACGTGAGGAAATTAATATTTTTAAAGGAGGCAAAAAATAACAAAATTTTTTGGAAAATATACAAAACCATGAAATTCCCTGAAAGTATAAGAATAATATAAAGAAATCCCTTGAAAGTTCGAAAACTTAAAAAAACCCTTGAAAGTAAAAAAAATATAGTGCAAAATTCGTTAAATTTGCAAAAATTGTTGAAAATCGGTAAAAGTAAAAAATATCACAAGGAAAACTCTGAAACTCCATAAAACCTTTGAAATCTCAGAAAACCCCTTAAACATTATGAGAGTATATAAAACCTATAAAACTGCAAAAGGATAAAAAAAAAAATCTGTTTTAAATATGCATTTCTTTCTCTTAAGGGGTAAATATGCGATAATTAAGATTTTGAAATTGTGTCTTCAATTTCAGTTTTTAAGAGGCATATATGCCAAAAACTCTTTTTCTAGGTAATTAACTTCTTTCAAAGAGGTTTATATGCGAAAATTAAGTCCTTGAAGTTTAAATATGAGATTTTATTTTTCGAAGAGCCATATATGTGAAAATCAGGGTTTTTTAATCGAATCCGAGATTTAATTTTTTTTTAGGTTATGAGGTTGAATTAGTGTTGCAAACACATTACTTCTTTCAAATTTTT
This sequence comes from Trichopus zeylanicus subsp. travancoricus, assembly GCA_005019695.1. NCBI lineage: Eukaryota > Viridiplantae > Streptophyta > Magnoliopsida > Dioscoreales > Dioscoreaceae > Trichopus > Trichopus zeylanicus. The sequence continues at coordinate 4,848 of RXID01019269.1, forward strand.
TACGTTACGAGGTTAAATATGTATTTTTATTTTTTAAGTAAGTTTTCCAAGCAAATCTGAATTTTTTTTAAGAGGTATAGGCAAGTAAGTTAAGTTTTTTAAGCGAGGCGAAAAGTCAGAAAAAAATATGAAAGCATAGAAAATCGTAAAATTCCCCAGAAATATTAAAAAATATAAAAAAAATTCTGTCGAAAGTTCAAAATATTAACAAGAAACCCTCAAAGTTAAAAAAATACAAAATACATTAAATTTGCAAAAATTATGGAAAATTCGTAAAAGCACAAAATGTCACAAGAAAATCTCGGAAATTCCATAGAAATATAGAAATCTCAGAAAAAAACCCTTAACCTCAATCAAAGCATAAAAAATCCCAGAAAGTACAAAAGGATCATAAAAATTATGTTTTAAATATGCATTTCATTCTCTAAGGGGGTTTGTAGGCGATAATTAAGATTTCCAAATTGAGTCTTCAATTTTAGTTTTTAAGAGTTATATAAGTCAAAAACATTTTCCTAGGCAATTTTCTTCCTTCAAAGAGGTTTATACGCGAAAATTAAGCTCTTTAAGGATAAATATGAAATTTTATTTTTCTAAGAGCCATATATGTGAACATTAAAGTTTTTTAATCGAATTTATGATTTGTTTTTAGGTTATGAGGTTAAATAAGTTTTTAAAATACTTTACTTCTTTCGAATTTTTTACGTTACGTGGTTAAATATGTATTTTCGTTTCTCAAGTAAGTTTTCCAAGCAACTTTGAATTTTTTTAGGAGGTATACGCAAGCAAATCAGAATTTCTAGAGGAAGCGAAAAATCATGGAAAATTCTTGAAAGTATAGAAAACCAAGAAATTCGCTAAAAATATGAAAATAATATAAAAAACATCCCTTGAAAGTTCAAAAACTTAAAAAAAAACCCTTGAAAGTAAAAAAAAAATATAATATTCATTAAATTTGCACAAATTGTAGAAAATCAGTAAAAGTATAAAATATCACAGAAAAACCTGTAAAACTCCAAAAAATCATTGGAAACTCACCAAACCCATAAAATTTCGTGAAAGCATAATAAATCCCTGTCACAAAAAATCTCTTTCAGATTCGAAAATTAAGCAAAACGTTTTTTCTAGGCAATTTGCTTCTATCAAAGAGGTTCATATTCGAAAATTCTACCCTTTAAGATTAAATATGAAATTTTATTTTTTTTTTCGAGCCATATATGTGAAAATCAGGGCTTTTTAATCGAATCAGCGATTTGATTTTTTTAGGTTGTGAGGATGAATAAGTTTTTAAAATACTTTACTTCTTTCAAAGTTTTTTAGTTACAAGGTTAAATGTGTACTTTCATTTCTCAAGTATGTTTCCCTAGCAACTTTTAATTTTTCTAAGAGGTACACGTGAGGAAATTAATATTTTTAAAGGAGGCAAAAAATCTCAAAATTTTTTGGAAAATATACAAAACCATGAAATTCCCTGAAAGTATAAGAATAATATAAAGAAATCCCCTGAAAGTTTGAAAACTTAAAAAAAACCCTTGAAAGTAACAAAAATATAGTGCAAAATTCGTTAAATTTGCAAAAATTGTTTAAAATCGGTAAAAGTAAAAAATATCACAAGGAAAACTATGAAACTCCATAAAACCTTTGAAATCTCAGGAAACCCCTTAAACATTATGAGAGTATAGAAAGCCTATAAAACTGCAAAAGGATAAAAAAAAAAAAATCTGTTTTAAATATGCATTTCTTTCTCTTAAGGGGTAAATATGCGATAATTAAGATTTTGAAATTGAGTCTTCAATTTCAGTTTTCAAGAGGTATATATGCCAAAAACTCTTTTTCTAGGTAATTCTCTTCTTTCAAAGAGGTTTATATGCGAAAATTAAGCCCTTGAAGTTTAAATATGAGATTTTATTTTTCGAAGAGCCATATATGTGAAAATCTGGGTTTTTTAATCGAATCTGAGATTTAATTTTTTTTAGGTTATGAGGTTGAATTAGTGTTGAAAATACATTACTTCTTTCAAATTTTTTACGTTACGGTGTTAAATATGTATTTTTATTTTTTAAGTAAGTTTTCCAAGCAAATTTGAATTTTTTTTTAAGAGGTATATGCAAGTAAATTAAGTTTTTTAAGCGAGGCAAAAAGTCAAAAAAAAATATGAAAGTATAGAAAATCGTAAAATTCCCCAGAAATTTAAAAAAATATAAAAAAATTCTATTGAAAGTTCAAAATATTAAAAAAACCCTCGAAAGTAAAAAAAATACAAAATACATTAAATTTGTAAAAATTACGAAAAATTCGTAAAAGCACAAAATATCACAAAAAAAACTCTGAAACTCCATAAAACTATAGAAATCTCAGAAAAAAAAACCCTGAAACTCCATGAAAGCATAAAAAATCCCAGAAACTACAAAAGGATCATAAAAATTGTGTTTTAAATATGCATTTCATTCTCTAAGGGGGTTTATATGCGATAATTAAGATTTCCAAATTGACTCTTCAATTTTCGTTTTCGAGAGTTATATATGTCAAAAATATTTTCCAAGGGAATTTTCTTCCTTCAAAGAGGTTTATATGCGAAAATTAAGCTCTCTAAGGATAAATTTGAAATTTTATTTTTCTAAGAGCCATATATGTGAACATCAGAGTTTTTTTAATCGAATTTATGTTTTTTCTTTAGGTTATGAGGTGAAATAAGTTTTTAAAATACTTTACTTCTTTCGAATTTTTTACGTTACGAGGTTAAATATGTATTTTCATTTCTCAAGTAAGTTTTTCAAGCAACTTTGAATTTTTTTTAGGAGGTATATGCAAGCAAATCAAAATTTTTAGAGGAAGCAAAAAATCATAGAAAACCAAGAAATTCGCTAAAAATATGAAAATAATATAAAAAACATCCCTTGAAAGTTCAAAAACTTAAAAAAAAACCCTTGAAAGTAAAAAAAAATATAACATTCATTACATTTGCACAAATTGTAGAAAATCAGTAAAAGCACAGAATATCACAGAAAAACCTGTAAAACTCCAAAAAATCATTGGAAACTCACCAAACCCATAAAATTTCGTGAAAGCGTAATAAATCCCTGTCACAAAAAATCTCTTTTAGATTGGAAAATTAAGCAAAACGTTTTTTCTAGGCAATTTGCTTCTATCAAAGAGGTTCATATTCGAAAATTGTGCCCTTTAAGATTAAATATGAAATTTTATTTTTTTTAGAGCCATATATGTGAAAATCAGGGCTTTTTAATCGAATCTGCGATTTTATTTTTTTTAGGTTGTGAGGTTGAATAAGTTTTGAAAATACTTTACTTCTTTCAAAGTTTTTTAGTTACAAAGTTAAATATGTACTTTCATTTCTCAAGTAAGTTTCCCAAGCAACTTTCAATTTTTCTAAGAGGATCACGCGAATAAATTAAGATTTTGAAAGGAGGCAAAAAATCACAACATTTTTTGGAAAATATAGAAAACCATGAAATTCCCTGAAAGCATAAGAATAATATAAAGAAATCCCTTGAAAGTTCGAAAACTTGAAAAAACCCTTGAAAGTAAAAAAAATATAGTGCAAAATTCGTTAAATTTGCAAAAATTATTGAAAATCGGTAAAAGTAAAAAATATCACAAGGAAAACTCTGAAACTCCATAAAACCTTTGAAATCTCAGAAAACCCCTTAAACATTATGAGAGTATAGAAAACCTATAAAACTGCAAAAGGATAAAAAAAAAAATCTGTTTTAAATATGCATATTTCTTTCTCTTAAGGGGTAAATATGCGATAATTAAGATTTTGACATTCAGTCTCCAATTTCAGTTTTTCAGAGGTATATATGCCAAAAACTCTTTTTCTAGGTAATTCTCTTCTTTCAAAGAGGTTTATTTGCGAAAATTAAGCCCTTGAAGTTTAAATATGAGATTTTATTTTTGGAAGAGCCATATATGTGAAAATCTAGGTTTTTTAATGGAATCTGAGATTTAATGTTTTTTAGGTTATGAGGTTGAATTAGTGTTGAAAATAAATTATTTCTTTCAAATTATTTGCGTTACGAGGTTAAATATGTATTTTTATTTTTTAAGTAAGTTTTCCAAGCAAATTTGAATTTTTTTTAAGAGGTATAGGCAAGTAAATTAAGTTTTTTAAGCGAGGCTAAAAGTCAGAAAAAAATATTAAAGTATAGAAAATCGTAAAATTCCCCAGAAATATAAAAAAATTCTATTGAAAGTTCAAAATATTAAAAAAAACCCTCGAAAGTAAAAAAAAAACAAAATACATTAAATTTGAAAAAATTACGAAAAATTCGTAGAAGCACAAAATATCACAAAAAAATCTCTGAAACTCCATAACACTATAGAAATCTCAGAAAAAAACACTTAAACTCCATGAAAGCATAAAAAATCCCAGAAACTACAAAAGGATCATAAAAATTATGTTTTAGATATGAATTTCATTCTCTAAGGGGGTTTATATGCGATAATTAAGATTTGGAAATTGAGTCTTCAATTTTAGTTTTTGAGAGTTATATATGTCAAAAATATTTTCCAAGGCAATTTTCTTCCTTCAAAGAGGTTTATATGCGAAAATTAAGCTCTTTAAGGATAAATTTGAAATTTTATTTTTCTAAGAGCCATATATGTGAACATCAGAGTTTTTTTAATCGAATTTATGTTTTTTCTTTAGGTTATGAGGTGAAATAAGTTTTTAAAATACTTTACTTCTTTCGAATTTTTTACGTTACGAGGTTAAATATGTATTTTCATTTCTCAAGTAAGTTTTTCAAGCAACTTTGAATTTTTTTTAGGAGGTATATGCAAGCAAATCAAAATTTTTAGAGGAAGCGAAAAATCATACAAAACCAAGAAATTCGCTAAAAATATGAAAATAATATAAAAAACATCCCTTGAAAGTTCAAAAACTTAAAAAAAAAACCCTTGAAAGTAAAAAAAAATATAACATTCATTACATTTGCACAAATTGTAGAAAATCAGTAAAAGCACAGAATATCACAGAAAAACCTGTAAAACTCCAAAAAATCATTGGAAACTCACCAAACCCATAAAATTTCGTGAAAGCATAATAAATCCCTGTCACAAAAAATCTCTTTTAGATTGGAAAATTAAGCAAAACGTTTTTTCTACGCAATTTGCTTCTATCAAAGAGGTTCATATTCGAAAATTGTGCCCTTTAAGATTAAATATGAAATTTTATTTTTTTTAGAGCCATATATGTGAAAATCAGGGCTTTTTAATCGAATCTGCGATTTTATTTTTTTTAGGTTGTGAGGTTGAACAAGTTTTGAAAACACTTTACTTCTTTCAAAGTTTTTTAGTTACAAAGTTAAATATGTACTTTCATTTCCCAAGTAAGTTTCCCAAGCAACTTTCAATTTTTCTAGGAGGTACACGCGAGTAAATTAAGATTTTGAAAGGAGGCAAAAAATCACAAAATTTTTTGGAAAAGATAGAAAACCATGAAATTCCCTGAAAGCATAATAATAATATAAAGAAATCCCTTGAAAGTTCGAAAACTTGAAAAAACCCTTGAAAGTAAAAAAAATATAGTGCAAAATTCGTTAAATTTGCAAAAATTGTTGAAAATCGGTAAAAGTAAAAAATATCACAAGGAAAAGTCTGAAACTTCATAAAACCTTTGAAATCTCAAAAAACCCCTTAAACATTATGAGAGTATAGAAAACCTATAAAACTGCAAAAGGATAAAAAAAAAAATCTGTTTTAAATATGCATATTTCTTTCTCTTAAGGGGCAAATATGCGATAATTAAGATTTTGACATTCAGTCTCCAATTTCAGTTTTTCAGAGGTATATATGCCAAAAACTCTTTTTCTAGGTAATTCTCTTCTTTCAAAGAGGTTTATTTGCGAAAATTAAGCCCTTGAAGTTTAAATATGAGATTTTATTTTTGGAAGAGCCATATATGTGAAAATCTAGGTTTTTTAATGGAATCTGAGATTTAATGTTTTTTAGGTTATGAGGTTGAATTAGTGTTGAAAATAAATTATTTCTTTCAAATTATTTGCGTTACGAGGTTAAATATGTATTTTTATTTTTTAAGTAAGTTTTCCAAGCAAATTTGAATTTTTTTTAAGAGGTATAGGCAAGTAAATTAAGTTTTTTAAGCGAGGCTAAAAGTCAGAAAAAAATATTAAAGTATAGAAAATCGTAAAATTCCCCAGAAATATAAAAAAATTCTATTGAAAGTTCAAAATATTAAAAAAACCCTCGAAAGTAAAAAAAAATACAAAATACATTAAATTTGCAAAAATTAGGAAAAATTCGTAAAAGCACAAAATATCACAAAAAAATCTCTGAAACTCCATAAAACTATAGAAATCTCAGAAAAAAAACCCTCAAACTCCATGAAAGCATAAAAAATCCCAGAAACTACAAAAGGATCATAAAAATTGTGTTTTAAATATGCATTTCATTCTATAAGGGGGTTTATATGCGATAATTAAGATTTGGAAATTGAGTCTTCAATTTTAGTTTTTGAGAGTTATATATGTCAAAAATATTTTCCAAGGCAATTTTCTTCCTTCAAAGAGGTTTATATGCGAAAATTAAGCTCTTTAAGGATAAATTTGAAAATTTATTTTTCTCAGAGCCATATATGTGAACATCAGAGTTTTTTAATCGAATTTATGATTTTTTTTTTAGGTTATGAGGTTAAATAAGTTTGTAAAATACTTTACTTCTTTTGAATTTTTTACGTTACGAGGTTAAATATGTATTTTCATTTCTCAAGTAAGTTTCTCAAGCAACTTTGAATTTTTTTTAGGAGGTATATGCGGGCAAATCAGAATTTTTAGAGGAAGCAAAAAATCATTGAAAATTCTTGAAAGTATAGAAAACCAAGAAATTCCCTAAAAGCATGAAAATAATATAAAAAACATCCCTTGAAAGTTCAAAAACTTAAAAAAAAAACCCTTGAAAGTAAAAAAAAAATATAATATTCATTAAATTTGCACAAATTGTAGAAAATCAGTAAAAGTACAAAATATCACAGAAAAACCTGTAAAGCTCCAAAAAATCATTGGAAACTCACCAAACCCATAAAATTTTGTGAAAGCATAATAAATCCCTGTCACAAAAAATCTCTTTTAGATTGGAAAATTATGCAAAACGTTTTTTCCAGGCAATTTGCTTCTATCAAAGAGGTTCATATTCGAAAATTGTGCCCTTTAAGATTAAATATGAAATTTTATTTTTTTTAGAGCCATATATGTTAAAATCAGGGCTTTTTAATCGAATCAGCGATTTGATTTTTTTAGGTTGTAAGGATGAATAAGTTTTTAAAATACTTTACTTCTTTCAAAGTTTTTTAGTTACAAGGTTCAATGTGTACTTTCATTTCTCAAGTAAGTTTCCCAAGCAACTTTTAATTTTTCTAAGAGGTACACGTGAGGAAATTAATATTTTTAAAGGAGGCAAAAAATCACAAAATTTTTTGGAAAATATACAAAACCATGAAATTCCCTGAAAGTATAAGAATAATATAAAGAAATCCCTTGAAAGTTCGAAAACTTAAAAAAAACCCTTGAAAGTAAAAAAAATATAGTGCAAAATTCGTTAAATTTGCAAAAATTGTTGAAAATCGGTAAAAGTAAAAAATATCCCAAGGAAAACTCTGAAACTCCATAAAACCTTTGAAATCTCAGAAAACCCCTTAAACATTATGAGAGTATAGAAAACCTATAAAACTGCAAAAGGATAAAAAAAAAAAATCTGTTTTAAATATGCATTTCTTTCTCTTAAGGGGTAAATATGCGATAATTAAGATTTCGAAATTGAGTCTTCAATTTCAATTTTTAAGAGGTATATATGCCAAAAACTCTTTTTCTACGTAATTCTCTTCTTTCAAAGAGGTTTATATGCGAAAATTAAGCCCTTGAAGTTTAAATATGAGATTTTATTTTTCGAAGAGCCATATATTTGAAAATCAGGGTTTTTTAGGCTATGAGGTTGAATTAGTGTTGAAAATACATTACTTCTTTCAAATTTTTTACGTTACGAGGTTAAATATGTATTTTTATTTTTTAAGTAAGTTTTCCAAGCAAATCTGAATTTTTTTTAAGAGGTATACACAAGTAAATTAAGTTTTTCAAGCGAGGCGAAAAGTCAAAAAAAAATATGAAAGTATAGAAAATCGTAAAAGTCCCTAGAAATATTAAAAAATATAAAAAAAATTCCGTTGAAAGTTCAAAATATTAAGAAAAAACCCTCGAATGTAAAAAAAATACAAAATACGTTAAATTTGCACAACATATCACAAAAAAATATCTGAAACTCCATAAAACTATAGAAATCTCAGAAAAAACCCTTAAACTCCATGAAAGCATAAAAAATCCCAGAAACTACAAAAGGATCATAAAAATTATGTTTTCAATATGCATTTCATTCTGCAAGGGGGTTTATATGCGATAACTAAGATTTCGAAATTGACTCTTCAATTTTAGTTTTTAAGAGTTATATATGTCAAAAACATTTTCCTAGGCAATTTTCTTCCTTCAAAGAGGTTTATATGCGACAATTAAGCTCTTTAAGGATAAATATGAAATTTTATTTTTCTAAGAGCCATATATGTGAACATCAGAGTTTTTTAATCGAATTTATGATTTTTTTTTTAGGTTATGAGGTTAAATAAGTTTTTAAAATACTTTACTTCTTTCGAATTTTTTACGTTACGAGGTTAAATATGTATTTTCATTTCTCAAGTAAGTTTCTCAAGCAACATTGAATTTTTTTAGGAGGTATATGCGGGCAAATCAGAGTTTTTAGAGGAAGCAAAAAATCATTGAAAATTCTTGAAAGTATAGAAAACCAAGAAATTCCCTAAAAGTATTAAAATAATATAAAAAACATCCCTTGAAAGTTCAAAAACTTAAAAAAAACCCTGAGATTAAAGAAAAATATATAATATTAATTACGTTTGCACAAATTGTAGAAAATCAGTAAAAGTACAGAATATCACAGAGAAACCTGTAAAACTGCCAAAAATCATTGGAAACTCACCAAACCCATAAAATTTCGTGAAAGCATAATAAATCCCTGTCACAAAAAATCTCTTTTAGATTCGAAAATTAAGCAAAACGTTTTTTCTAGGCAATTTGCTTCTATCAAAGAGGTTCATATTCGAAAATTGTGCCCTTTAAGATTAAATATGAAATTTTATTTTTTTTAGAGCCATATATGTGAAAATCAGGGCTTTTTAATCGAATCTGCGATTTGATTTGTTTAGGTTGTGAGGATGAATAAGTTTTTAAAATACTTTACTTCTTTCAAAGTTTTTTAGTTACAAGGTTAAATGTGTACTTTCATTTCTCAAGTAGGTTTCCCAAGCAACTTTTAATTTTTCTAAGAGGTACACGTGAGGAAATTAATATTTTTAAAGGAGGCAAAAAATCACAAAATTTTTTGGAAAATATACAAAACCATGAAATTCCCTGAAAGTATAAGAATAATATAACAAAATCCCTTGAAAGTTCGAAAACTTAAAAAAACCCTTGAAAGTAAAAAAAATATAGTGCAAAATTCGTTAAATTTGCAAAAATTGTTGAAAATCGGTAAAAGTAAAAAATATCACAAGGAAAACTCTGCAACTCCATAAAACCTTTGAAATCTCAGAAAACCCCTTAAACATTATGAGAGTATAGAAAACCTATAAAACTGCAAAAGGATAAAAAAAAATCTGTTTTAAATATGCATTTCTTTCTCTTAAGGGGTAAATATGCGATAATTAAGATTTTGAAATTGTGTCTTCAATTTCAGTTTTTAAGAGGCATATATGCCAAAAACTCTTTTTCTAGGTAATTCTCTTCTTTCAAAGAGGTTTATATGCGAAAATTAAGTCCTTGAAGTTTAAATATGAGATTTTATTTTTCGAAGAGCCATATATGTGAAAATCAGGGTTTTTTAATCGAATCCGAGATTTAATTTTTTTTTTAGGTTATGAGGTTGAATTAGTGTTGAAAATACATTACTTCTTTGAAATTTTTTACGTTACGAAGTTAAATATGTATTTTTTTTTAAGTAAGTTTTCCAAGAAAATCTGAATTTTTTCAGAGGTATACGCAAGTGAATTAAGTTTTTTAAGCGAGGCGAAAAGTCAGAAAAAAAATATGAAAGTATAGAAAATCGTAAAATTCTCCAGAAATATTAAAAAATATAAAAAAAATTCCGTTGAAAGTTCAAAATATTAACAAGAAACCCTCGAAAGTAAAAAAATACAAAATACATTAAGTTTGCAAAAAATTATGGAAAATTCGTAAAAGCACAAAATGTCACAAGAAAATCTCAGAAATTCCATAGAACTGTCGAAATCTCAGACAAAAACCCTTGAACTCCATGAAAGCATAAAAAATCCAAGAAACTACAAAAGGATCATAAAAATTATGTTCTAAATATGCATTTCATTCTCTAAGGGGGTTTATATGCGATAATTAAGATTTCGAAATTGAGTCTTCAATTTTAGTTGTTAAGAGTTATATAAGTCAAAAACATTTTCCTAGGCAATTTTCTTCCTTCAAAAAGGTTTATATGCGAAAATTAAGCTCTTTAAGGATAAATATGAAATGTTATTTTTCTAAGAGCCATATATGTGAACACAAGAGTTTTTTAATCGAATTTATGATTTTTTTTTAGGTTATGAGGTTAAATAAGTTTTTAAAATACTTTACTTCTTTCGAATTTTTTAGGTTACGAGGTTAAATATGTATTTTCATTTCTCAAGTAAGTTTCTCAAGCAACTTTGAATTTTTTTTAGGAGGTATATGCGGGCAAATCAGAGTTTTTAGAGGAAGCAAAAAATCATTGAAAATTCTTGAAAGTATAGAAAACCAAGAAATTCCCTAAAAGTATTAAAATAATATAAAAAACATCCCTTGAAAGTTCAAAACTTAAAAAAAAACTCCTGAGATTAAAAAAAAATATATAATATTAATTACGTTTGCACAAATTGTAGAAAATCAGTAAAAGTACAGAATATCACAGAGAAACCTGTAAAACTGCCAAAAATCATTGGAAACTCACCAAACCCATAAAATTTCGTGAAAGCATAATAAATCCCTGTCACAAAAAATCTCTTTTAGATTGGAAAATTAAGCAAAACGTTTTTTCTAGGCAATTTGCTTCTATAAAAGAGGATCATATTCGAAAATTGTGCCCTTTAAGATTAAATATGAAATTTTATTTTTTTTAGAGCCATATATGTGAAAATCAGGGCTTTTTAATCGAATCTGCGATTTGATTTTTTTAGGTTGTGAGGATGAATAAGTTTTTAAAATACTTTACTTCTTTCAAAGTTTTTTAGTTACAAGGTTAAATGTGTACTTTCATTTCTCAAGTAAGTTTCCCAAGCAAGTTTTAATTTTTCTAAGAGGCACACGTGAGGAAATTAATATTTTTAAAGGAGGCAAAAAATGACAAAATTTTTTGGAAAATATACAAAACCATGAAATTCCCTGAAAGTATAAGAATAATATAAAGAAATCCCTTGAAAGTTCCAAAACTTAAAAAAACCCTTGAAAGTAAAAAAAATATAGTGCAAAATTCGTTAAATTTGCAAAAATTATTGAAAATCGGTAAAAGTAAAAAATATCACAAGGAAAACTCTGAAACTCCATAAAACCTTTGAAATCTCAGAAAACCCCTTAAACATTATGAGAGTAGAGAAAACCTATAAAACTGCAAAAGGATTAAAAAAAAAATCTGTTTTACATATGCATTTCTTTCTCTTAAGGGGTAAATATGCGATAATTAAGATTTTGAAATTGAGTCTTCAATTTCAGTTTTTAAGAGGCATATATGCCAAAAACTATTTTTCTAGGTAATTCTCTTCTTTCAAAGAGGTTTATATGCGAAAATTAAGTCCTTGAAGTTTAAATATAGATTTTATTTTTCGAAGAGCCATATAGTGAAAATCAGGGGTTTGGAAAATCGAATCCAAGATTTAATTGTTTTTTTTTGGATAGGAGGTTGAATTAGTTGTTGAAAATAGCATTACTGCTTTCAATTTTTTTTGCGTTACGACGAGTTAAATATGGTATTTTTATTATTTAGTATGTAATTATCCAGCAAATCTGAATTTTTTTCAGATGTATAAGCAAGTAAATTAAGTTTTTTAAGCGAGGCGAGAAGTCAGAAAAAAATATGAAAGTATAGAAAATCGTAAAATTCCCCAGAAATATTAAAAAATATAAAAAAAATTCCGTTGAAAGTTCAAAATATTAACAAGAAACCCTCGAAAGTAAAAAAATACAAAATACATTAAGTTTGCAAAAAATTATGGAAAATTTGTAAAAGCACAAAATGTCACAAGAAAATCTCCGAAATTCCATAGAACTGTCGAAATCTCAGACAAAAACCCTTGAACTCCATGAAAGCATAAAAAATCCAAGAAACTACAAAAGGATCATAAAAATTATGTTTTAAATATGCATTTCATTCTGTAAGGGGGTTTATATGCGATAATTAAGATTTCGAAATTGAGTCTTCAATTTTAGTTGTTAAGAGTTATATAAGTCAAAAAAAAAAAAAAAAAACATTTTTCCTAGGCATGTTTAAGAAAAAAAAAATTTTCTTCCTTCAAAGAGGTTTATATGCGAAAATTAAGCTCTTTAAGGATAAATATGAAATGTTATTTTTCTAAGAGCCATATATGTGAACACTAGAGTTTTTTAATCGAATTTATGATTTTTTTTTAGGTTATGAGGTTAAATAAGTTTTTAAAATACTTTACTTCTTTCGAATTTTTTACGTTACGAGGTTAAATATGTATTTTCATTTCTTAAGTAAGTTTCTCAAGCAACTTTGAATTTTTTTTAGGAGGTATATGCGGGCAAATCAGAGTTTTTAGAGGAAGCAAAAAATCATTGAAAATTCTTGAAAGTATAGAAAACCAAGAAATTCCCTAAAAGTATTAAAATAATATAAAAAACATCCCTTGAAAGTTCAAAAACTTAAAAAAAAACCCCTGAGATTAAAAAAATATATATAATATTAATTACGTTTGCACAAATTGTAGAAAATCAGTAAAAGTACAGAATATCACAGAGAAACCTGTAAAACTGCCAAAAATCATTGGAAACTCACCAAACCCATAAAATTTCATGAAAGCATAATAAATCCCTGTCACAAAAAATCTCTTTCAGATTCGAAAATTAAGCAAAACATTTTTTCTATGCAATTTGCTTCTATCAAAGAGGTTCATATTCGAAAATTGTGCCCTTTAAGATTAAATATGAAATTTTATTTTTTTAGAGCCATATATGTGAAAATCAGGGCTTTTAATCGAATCTGCGATTTGATTTTTTTAGGTTGTGAGGATGAATAAGTTTTTAAAATACTTTACTTCTTTCAAAGTTTTTTAGTTACAAGGTTAAATGTGTACTTTCATTTCTCAAGTAAGTTTCCCAAGCAAGTTTTAATTTTTCTAAGAGGCACACGTGAGGAAATTAATATTTTTAAAGGAGGCAAAAAATGACAAAATTTTTTGGAAAATATACAAAACCATGAAATTCCCTGAAAGTATAAGAATAATATAAAGAAATCCCTTGAAAGTTCGAAAACTTAAAAAAAACCCTTGAAAGTAAAAAAAATATAGTGCAAAATTTGTTAAATTTGCAAAAATTGTTGAAAATCGGTAAAAGTAAAAAATATCACAAGGAAAACTCTGAAACTCCATAAAACCTTTGAAATCTCAGAAAACCCCTTAAGCATTATGAGAGTACAGAAAACCTATAAAACTGCAAAAGGATAAAAAAAAATCTGTTTTAAATATGCATTTCTTTCTCTTAAGGGGTAAATATGCGATAATTAAGATTTCGAAATTGAGTCTTCAATTTCAATTTTTAAGAGGTATATATGCCAAAAACTCTTTTTCTACGTAATTCTCTTCTTTCAAAGAGGTTTATATGCGAAAATTAAGCCCTTGAAGTTTAAATATGAGATTTTATTTTTCGAAGAGCCATATATTTGAAAATCAGGGTTTTTTAGGCTTTGAGGTTGAATTAGTGTTGAGAATACATTACTTCTTTCAAATTTTTTACGTTACGAGGTTAAATATGTATTTTTATTTTTTAAGTAAGTTTTCCAAGCAAATCTGAATTTTTTTTAAGAGTTATACGCAAGTAAATTAAGTTTTTTAATTGAGGCGAAAAGTTAGAAAAAAATATGAAAGTATAGAAAATCGTAAAATTCCCCAGAAATATTAAAAAATATATAAAAAATTTCGTTGAAAGTTCAAAATATTAACAAGAAACCCTCGAAAGTAAAAAAAATACAAAATACATTAAATTTGCAAAAATTATGGAAAATTCGTAAAAGCACAAAATGTCACAAGAAAATCTCGGAAATTCCATAGAACTGTCCAAATCTCAGACAAAAACCCTTGAACTCCATGAAAGCATAAAAAATCCAAGAAACTACAAAAGGATCATAAAAATTATGTTTTAAATATGCATTTCATTCTCTAAGGGGGTTTATATGCGATAATTAAGATTTCGAAATTGAGTCTTCAATTTTAGTTGTTAAGAGTTATATAAGTCAAAAACATTTTCCTAGGCAATTTTCTTCCTTCAAAGAGGTTTATATGCGAAAATTAAGCTCTTTAAGGATAAATATGAAATTTTATTTTTCTAAGACCCATATATGTGAACAATAGAGTTTTTTAATCGAATTTATGATTTTTTTTTTTAGGTCATGAGGTTAAATAAGTTTTTAAAATACTTTACTTCTTTCGAATTTTTTACGTTACGAGGTTAAATATGTATTTTCATTTCTCAAGTAAGTTTTTCGAGAAACTTTGAATTTTTTTAGGAGGTATATGCAAGCAAATCAGAATTTTTAGAGGAAGCGAAAAATCATAGAAAATTCTTGAAAGTTTAGAAAACCAAGAAATTCGCTAAAAATATGAAAATAATATAAGAAACATCCCTTGAAAGTTCAAAAACTTAAAAAAAACCCTCGAAAGTAAAAAAAAAATATAATATTCATTAAATTGGCACAAATTGTAGAAAATCAGTAAAAGTACAAAATATCACAGAAAAACCTGTAAAACTCCAAAAAATCATTGGAAACTCACCAAACACATAAAATTTCGTGAAAGCATAATAAATCCCTGTCACAGAAAATCTCTTTTAGATTGGAAAATTAAGCAAAACGTTTTTTCTAGGCAATTTGCTTCTATCAAAGTGGTTCATATTCGAAAATTGTGCCCTTTAAGATTAAATATGAAAATTTATTTTTTTTAGAGCCATATATGTGAAAATGAGGGCTTTTTAATTGAATCTGCGATTTTATTTTTTTTAGGTTGTGAGGTTTTATAAGTTTTGAAAATACTTTACTTCTTTCAGAGTTTTTTAGTTGCAAAGTTAAATATGTACTTTCATTTCTCAAGTACGTTTCCCAAGCAACTTTCAATTTTTCTAAGGGGTACACGTGAGTAAATTAAGATTTTGAAAGGAGGCAAAAAATCACAACATTTTTTGGAAAATATAGAAAACCCTGAAATTCCCTGAAAGCATAAGAATAATATAAAGAAATCCCTTGAAAGTTCGAAAACTTGAAAAAACCCTTGAAAGTAAAAAAAATATAGTGCAAAACTCGTTAAATTTGCAAAAATTGTTGAAAATCGGTAAAAGTAAAAAATATCACAAGGAAAACTCTGAAACTCCATAAAACCTTTGAAATCTCAGAAAACCCCTTAAACATTATGAGAGTATAGAAAACCTATAAAACTGCAAAAGGATAAAAAAAAAAATCTGTTTTAAATATGCATTTCTTTCTCTTAAGGGGTAAATATGCGATAATTAAGATTTTGAAATTGTGTCTTCAATTTCAGTTTTCAAGAGGTATATATGCCAAAAACTTTTTTTCTAGGTAATTCTCTTCTTTCAAAGAGGTTTATATGCAAAAATTAAGTCCTTGAAGTTTAAATATGAGATTTTATTTTTCCAAGAGCCATATATGTGAAAATCAGGGTTTTTTAATCGAATCCGAGATTTAATTTTTTTTTAGGTTATGAGGTTGAATTAGTGTTGAAAATACATTACTTCTTTCAAATTTTTTACGTTACGAAGTTAAATATGTATTTTTTTTTAAGTAAGTTTTCCAAGCAAATCTGAATTTTTTTCAGATGTATAAGCAAGTAAATTAAGTTTTTTAAGCGAGGCGAGAAGTCAGAAAAAAATATGAAAGTATAGAAAATCGTAAAATTCCCCAGAAATATTAAAAAATATAAAAAAAATTCCGTTGAAAGTTCAAAATATTAACAAGAAACCCTCGAAAGTAAAAAAATACAAAATACATTAAATTTGCAAAAATTATGGAAAATTCATCAAAGCACAAAATGTCACAAGAAAATCTCGGAAATTCCATAGAACTGTCAAAATCTCAGACAAAAACCCTTGAACTCCATGAAAGCATAAAAAATCCAAGAAACTACAAAAGGATCATAAAAATTATGTTTTAAATATGCATTTCATTCTCTAAGGGGGTTTATATGCGATAATTAAGATTTCGAAATTGAGTCTTCAATTTTAGTTTTTAAGAGTTATATAAGTCAAAAACATTTTCCTAGGCAATTTTCTTCCTTCAAAGAGGTTTATATGCGAAAATTAAGCTCTTTAAGGATAAATTTGAAATTTTATTTTTCTGAGAGCCATATATGTGAACATCAGAGTTTTTTAATTGAATTTATGATTTTTTTTTTTAGGTTATGAGGTTAAATAAGTTTTTAAAATACTTTACTTCTTTCGAATTTTTTACGTTACGAGGTTAAATATGTATTTTCATTTCTCAAGTAAGTTTTTCAAGCAACTTTGAAGTTTTTTAGGAGGTATATGCAAGCAAATCATAAATTTGAGAGGAAGCAAAAAATCATAGAAAATTCTTGAAAGTATAGAAAACCATGAAATTCCCTAAAAATATGAAAATAATATAAAAAACATCCCTTGAAAGTTCAAAAACTTAAAAAAAACCCTAAAAGTAAAAAAAATATATAATATTCATTAAATTTGTACAAATTGTAGAAAATCAGTAAAAGTACAAAATATCACAGAAAAACCTTAAAACTCCCGAAAATCATTGGAAACTCACCAAACCCATAAAATTTCGTGAAAGCATAATAAATCCCTGTCACAAAAAATCTCTTTCAGATTCGAAAATTAAGCAAAACGTTTTTTCTAGGCAATTTGCTTCTATCAAAGAGGTTCATATTCGAAAATTGTGCCCTTTAAGATTAAATATGAAATTTTATTTTTTTTAGAGCCATATATGTGAAAATCAGGGCTTTTTAATCGAATCAGCGATTTCATTTTTTTAGGTTGTGAGGATGAATAAGTTTTTAAAATACTTTACTTCTTTCAAAGTTTTTTAGTTACAAGGTTAAATGTGTACTTTCATTTCTCAAGTAAGTTTCCCAAGCAACTTTTAATTTTTCTAAGAGGTACACGTGAGGAAATTAATATTTTTAAAGGAGGCAAAAAATGACAAAATTTTTTGGAAAATATACAAAACCATGAAATTCCCTGAAAGTATAAGAATAATATAAAGAAATCCCTTGAAAGTT
>RXID01019270.1:0-10736 GCA_005019695.1 Trichopus zeylanicus subsp. travancoricus
CAACAATAACAACAACAACAACAACAACAACTACTACTACTACTACTACTACTACTACTACTACTTCTACTACTACTACTACTCCTCCTCCTATTACTACTACTACTGCTACTACAACTATAGCTATAGCTACAACTATTGCTACTACAACTATAGCTACAGCTACAACTATTCCTACTACATCAACTTCTACCACTGCTACTACTGCTGCTGCTGCTGCTGGTACTGCTACTACTACTACCTCTCCTCCTACTACTACTTCTTATACTATTACTGCTACTATGGCTCCTACTGCTACTACTACTACAACGACTGCTACAACTGCTACTTCTATTACTACTACTACTGCTATTTTTGCTACAACTGGTATTACTACTTCTAGTACTTCTACTTCAAATACTACTATAACTACTAACACTAACATGCCTACTCCTTCTACTACTACTACAACTACTACCACTACTACTGCAACTACTACAATTATTCCTACTACTACTACTACTCCTAACCCACCTAACACTCCTGCAACTTCTATGACTACAACTCCTACTACTACTACTACTGCTGCTGCTGCTGCTACAATGACTAGTACTACTACTGCTACTACTACTACTATTATGACTACTTCTACTACTACTACTACTTGTACCATTCGGCTACTACTACTACAATTTGTACTAATACTACTACTCCAAACACTCCTACTAGTACTACTCCTACTAGTACTGCTGCTACTGGTACTAATACTACTACTACTACTACTGTTGCGATGCTGCGACTACCACTATTACTACTACTACTACTACTAGTCCTGCTACTACTACTACTACCAATGATACTACTACTAATACTACTACTATTGCTACTACTACTATTGCAACTTGTACTACTACTATTGCTGCTACTATTACTACACAACTGCCACAACTACAACTACTATTACTACTACTACTCCCACAACAACTACTATTACTTCAATTACTGCTCCTTCTACTACTACTCCAACTACAACTACAATTACTACTACAACTTCTACTACTTTTACTTCAACTTCAATTACAACTGCTACTGCTACTAGTCCATCAACTACCGCTACTACTACTACTACTACAATGAATACGACTAGTACTACGAATATAACAACAACAACTACTACAACTAAAGATGCTGCAACTGAAGCTCCTATAACTACTACCAATACAACTACTACAATTGCCGCTATTGCCACTCATACTCCAAATCCTGCTGCTACTACTACTCCTTCAATGACTACTACCCATACTTCAAATACTACTACTTCTATTATGACTCCTACTCCAACTCATACTACTAGCACTACTACTACTCCTAGAACTACTAGTACAACAACAACAACTGCTGCTACTTCTACTACTACCATGACTACTACTACTACTACAACCACTACTACTACTACTACCACTACTACTACAACGACAACGAGAGCGGACTGCGAGAACGTAGGACGACGACGACCGTACCACGACTGACACAACGACGAGGACGGGACCCAGACGACGAAGGACTAACACGACGAGGTCGACGGCGACACAGTACACGACGTAATACTACTACTCCTAATACTACTCCTACTCCTACACCAACTCCGACTACTACTCCTACTACTTCAACTACTACTACCACTACTACTACTACTACTACTAGTACTATTACTACTACAATTATTACAATTGCTTCTGATGCTGCTACTACTACTACAATAACTACTACAACAACTATTACTACTACAAGTACTACTTCTGTTACCACTACAACTACTACTATGGCAACTACTGCACTACTACACTACTACTACTACTAATGTTATAGCTGCTGCTACCACTACAACTCCTCATACTTTTCCTACTAATTCTGCTACTAATAGTATTGCTACTAATTCTGCTACTACTACTAATGCTACTATTGCTACGACTGCTTCTACTACTACAATTGCCACAACAATAATAAGAACTACTACTATAGTTGCTGCTGCTACTGCTACTCATGCTGCGGTTGCTGCTACTACTACTATAACTTCTACTGCTACTACTATTACTTCTGTTGCTACTATAACAACAACAACTATTGCTACTACTAATACTACTACTACTACTACTACTCCGACTAATCCTATTACTACTACTACTGCTACTACTACTTATACTACTACTACAACTACTACTAC
Organism: Trichopus zeylanicus subsp. travancoricus; assembly: GCA_005019695.1. Classification (NCBI taxonomy): domain Eukaryota; kingdom Viridiplantae; phylum Streptophyta; class Magnoliopsida; order Dioscoreales; family Dioscoreaceae; genus Trichopus; species Trichopus zeylanicus. The sequence continues at coordinate 2,204 of RXID01019270.1, forward strand.
GTTTGTTGTTGCTTTCGCTACTAACACTACTGCTACAACTTCTACTATTACTATGACTACTACTACTACTACTGCTACTACTACTACTACTTCTACAAATTCTATTACTGCTACTGCTACTACTATTACGACTACTTCTACTACTACTACTCCTCCTCCTCCTCCTACTACTACTACAACTACCACTCCCACTCCAACTCCGGCTACTACTGCTACTACTGTTACTACAACAACTACAACTGCTACTACTAAAACTACAAGTACTACTACACCTAATACAACAAAAATAACAACAACAACTACTACTACTACTACAACAACAACAACTACTACTATTACGACAATTCCTACTACTACTACTCGTACTATTTGTTGCACTAATACTACTACTCCAAACACTCCTACAACCACTACTACTAGAACTACTGCGACTGCTACTGCTATTGCTACTAGTTCTACTACTGCTACTACTACTACTAGTACTACTACTACTACCACCACCACCACTACTACTACTACTAATACTAATAATATTACTACTACTACTCCTACTACTACTGTTGATCCTACTTCTACACCTATGGCCAGTACTACACCTACTACTACTATTGCTGCTATTGCTACTAATACTACTACTGTTGCTACTACAACTCCATCAACTGCAGCTACCCATACTGCAACTACTACTACAACTACTAGTACAACAACAACAACAACTACTACCACTACTACTACTACTATCACTACTGCTGCTCCTGCTACCACTACAACTGTTACTACTACTAGGCCAACTACTACTTTTGCTTCTACTACTACCACGACTACAGCAACTACCACTGTTGCTACTACTTTTACTACTACCACCACTACTACTATTACTACAACTACTACTACTACAACTAAGCCTACTACTATGGCTACTACTTCTCATACTAATACTAGTAATACTAACACTACTACAACTACCCGTACAACTACTACCACTATTACTACTATTCCTACTACTACTCCTACTCCTACACCTACTTCGACTACTACTCCTAATACTTCAACTACAATTACTACCACCACTGTTACTACTAGTACTATTACTACTACTATTACTACAGCTGCTACTTCACTTTCTACTACTATTACTACCATTGCTACTATTACTATCACTGCTACTATTACTGCTGCAACTACTACTACTACTATTACAAATATTGTTACTACTGCTGTAGCTATTACTGCACTACTACTATAAACACCACAACCACTACTACTACTACTACTCCTCCTATTACTACTACTACTATTGTTGTTGCTGCTACTACTACTATTGCTCCTACTAGGTCTCCTACTACGACAACTACTGCCACACTTACTACTGCTACTATTGCTTCTACTGCTTCTACTACTACAACAATAACTACTACTACTACTACCAATACATGTAATACTAATACTACTACTACTACTGTTACTGCTGCTACATTTGCTATTGCTACTTCCACTACTACTTCTACTTCTACTAATACTACTGCTGCTGCTACTATTACTGCTACTGCTGCTACAACAACAACAACTACTACTACTACTAAAACTTCTACAATGACTATTACTACTACAATAACTACTCCTACTAATCCTATTACTACAACTACTACTATGATTTATACTACTACTACTTCTTCTTCTTCTTTTGTTGCTGTTGTTGCTGCTACTACTTCTACTACAACTACGACGACAAATACTGCTGTTATTTCTACTACTACTACTTCTAATACTACTACAACTACTCCTAGTTCTACCACTCCTACTACTATTACTACCCTTACTCCAATGACTACTACTACTACTATAACTACTTCTACTACTTGTAGAATTGCTATTACAATAGCAACAACAACAACAACAACAACAACTACTACTACTGCTAGTACTACTACTACTACTTCCACTCCTACTGCTACTACTATTGCTACTACTACTACTAGTATAATTGTTGCTACTACTACTCCTACCCATACAACTACCACTGCAACAACCACTCCTACTCCAAATCAGACTAGTACTACAACTACTACTACCACTACTACTACTAGTAGTACTACTACTACTCCTACTACAACTTCCACTAATACTACTACTACAACAACAACAACAACTACTACTACTACTATTATGACTACTCCTACTAGTACTACTACTCCTACTACTACTACTCCTACTATTACTCGTACTAATACTACTACTCCAAACACTCCTACTACTAGAACTACTACTACAACTATTGCTACTCCTACTACAGCCACAACTGCTACTGCTACTATTATTACAACAACTACTACTACTTCTGCTAGTACTACAACAACAACTACTACTACAACAACTACTAAGACTATGACTACATTGCTACTAGTACAACTGCTAGTACTACTACCACTACTATAACTACTACTATTGTTGCCGCTATTCCTGCTGCTGCTACTACTACTCCTACTACTACCACTACTATGACTTCAACTAGTGCCATAACTACTACTACTATTGCTGCTTCTGCTCCCCCTCTTACTACTAATTCTACTTCTAATACTAATACTACTACCACATCTACTACTAATAATATTGATACTATAACTACAACTACTACTACTTCTACTACCAGTATAATTGCTACTACTACTCCTCCTCCTACTACCTGTACTACTACTACTAATAGTAACACTACTAGTCCTACTCCTACACCTATTGCCACTACTAGCCCCCCTACTACTATTGCTGCTGCTGCTACTAAAACTACTACTAATCCTAATAGTCCTATGACTCCACCTACTATCACTACTACTACTATTTCTATTACTATTTCTACTACTACTACTACTGCTGCTGCTATTACTACTACTACTTCTACCACCATCACTACTACTAATACTACTGCTACTAATACTACTACTCCTACGACAACTACTACTATAGCTACTACTCCTACTACTACTCCTAGTCCAACACCTACACCTACTACTACTGCTACTACTACTACTACTGCTGCTGCTGCTACTACTACTACTACTTCTACAAATGCTACTACTGCTGCTCCGGGTACTACTACTACTACGACTACTACTACAACAACAACAACAACTGCTACTACCACAACTGCTACTACTACTACTACTACTACTACTACTACTACTCCTCCTCCTACTACTACTACTATTACTATAACTATTCCTGCTACTATTCTATTACTACTACTATGACAATGACCACTACTACCATTATTACTACTACTACTACTTCTATTAATATTAGTGCTGCTACTGCTACTACTGCTACTATTACTACAATTACTTCTACTACTACTAGTACTACTACTGCTACTACTACTATTACTACTACAACTTCTGCAACTACTAATTCTACTACTACAGCTACTACTTATACCACTTTAACTGCTACAATAACTACTACTACTATTGCTGCTACTACTACTACTACTACTTCTTCTACTAATACTATTACTACAGCAGATACAACTACTATGACCAATTCTACTACTTCTTCTACTACTACTACTATTGCAAGATTTATTGCTACTACTTCTGCTACTACTACTACTACTACTACAGCAACTACTACTGTTACAACTACCACTATAATTACTACTACTGCGACTACTGCTACCGATACTACTGCTACTGCTACTACTATTACTACTACTGCTACTACTACCTTTAATACTAGTTTGTCTAATACTACTACTACTACTAGTGCTGCAATCGCTGCTACTATGACTACTACCACTGCTCCTACTACGACTACTACAGTTACTACTACCACTACTGCTACTACTACTGCCACTATTTGTGCTACTACTACTACTTCTACTATTGCTGCTACCACTAATACTACTATTGTTGCTACTACCACTAATACTACAACAGCTACAACTACTACCAATACTTCTTCTACTACTACACAACTACAACTACTACCACTTCTACTACCACTACTACTTTTGTTGCTTCTACCACTACTACTAATAACACTACTGCTACTAGTACTACAACTAATACTAGTTCTACTACTGCTGCAACTACTACTACTTCTACTACCACTACTACTACCACTACTACTGCTACGGCTGATGTCTCCACCACTGCTACTCTTCTTGCTGTTATGAGTACTACTTGCTCTACTACTTCTCAAACTACTACTATTGCTACTATAATTACTTCTACTAGTACTTTGATAACCACTACTTCTAGCACTATTTCTACAACTACTCCGGCTGCTGCCCCTACTATGACTACCACTGCTACTGCGGCTGCTACTACTATCGCTCTGTTGATGCTGCACCTGCTACTACTATGACTCCTACTACATCTCCAACTAGTACTACAACAACTACGACTCCTAACACTCGTACTGCTACTCTACTACTACAACAGCTACTACTACTGTTGCTGCTGCTACTACAACTGCTACAACCAGTACTACAATTGCGACCGCAATTGCATCTGCTGCTCCTACTACCACTACTACTACTTCTACCACTCCTAATTCTTGTACTATAGCTACTACTACTTCTAGTACTCCTACCGCAACTCTGACTAATACTACTACTCCTACTGCTACTGTTACTCCTACGACTACGACTACCACTACTGCTACTGCTACAACTACTATTGCTACTACTTTTACTACTACCTCCACCACCACCACCACTACTTCTACAACAACAACAACTACTACTACTACTACTATGACTACTGCTAGTAATACAACTACTATTTTTACTACTACTACTACTACCCTAACTACAACTACTACTACTGTTGCTGCTCCTCCTACTACTCCTAGCACTCCAACTACAACTATGATAATGACTACTATGACTGCTACTACTACTACAACAACGACGACAACAACTACTACTATTACTGCTATTGCTATTGTTGGTCCTCCTCCTTTTGCTACTACTACTTCTACCACTCCTAATTCTCGTACTATAGCTATTACTACTCCTAGTACTACTACCGCAACTCCTCCTAATACTACTACTCCTACTGCTACTACTACTCCAACGACTGCCACCACTACTACTACTGCTGCTAAAACTACTACTGCTACTATTTTTACTACCACCACAACCACCACTACTACTGCTACTACAACTACAACAACAACAACAACAACTTCTACTACTCCTACCACTACTACTACTACTACTACTACTACTACTACTACTACTACTACTACTACTACTACTACTACTACTACTACTACTACTACTACTACTACTACTACTACTACTACTACTACTACTACTACACTGATTAGAACTACTACTACTGCTACTGCTTCCGCGACTGCTACAACTACTAATACTAATGCTAATACTACTCCTATTATGACTCCTATTACAACAATAATAATAACTACTACTACTACTACTACTACTACAACTACTATAATAATTACTGCTACTGCTACTAATATGACAACAACAACAACAACAACTACTATTATTGCTATTACTACTACTAATCCTGCTACTACTATAACTTCCACCATTACTACTACTACTACTACATAAACAACAACTAATACTAATACTACTACCACTACTGCTGCTACCATTGCAACTAATACTACAACTACAACTACTACTTCCATTACTACTACTACTACTACTACTGCTACTGCTACACCTACTCCTATGCTTACTACTGAGCCTGCTACTACTATTACTACTACCACTATAATTACAACAACTGCTGCTGCTACTATTGCTTCTATTGCAGCTACTGCTACTACCATAATTGGTACCAGAACTATGACTACTACAACAACTACAACCATTACTACTACTATGACCACCACTACTCCTACTACTACAACTACTATAATAAGAATAACTACTACTACTACTATGACTAGCACTACTCCTACTCCTACTTGTACTCCTATGACTGCCATTACAACTACTCCTATTACTACTACTCCTAATACTACTACTACTAGTGATACTACTACTCCTACTTCAACTCGTACAATAATTATTACTATTGCTATGACTACTACTACTACTACTACTTCTACTACTACTATTATAACTACTAATACTGCTACAGCTTCTACTACTACCACTATAACTACTACTCCTGCTTTTGCTACTATTGCTATGACTACTGCTTCACTTGCAACTACTACAGCTGCTACTAGTACTACAACTACTAATACTACTACTATTGCTATTGCTATTATTACTACTACTACCGCTGCAGTTGCTACGGCTACTACAACTATTACTTCTACTGGTACTACAACTGCTAGTACTAAAACTGCTATTGCTACTACTAGTACTACTACCACTACTGCTGTTGCAGCAGCTACAACCACTACTACTAGTACAACTACTATTACTACTACCACTACTGCTACCACTATTGCTACTACTACTACTACTACTAGTACAATAACTACTACTGCTACTATTACTACTTCTACTACTACTACAACTACTACTCTTGCTACTACTACTACTATTTTTAATACTATGGCAACTACTACTACTACTACTATTGCTACTGCTACTACTACTACAGTTGCTACATCCACTACTACTAATGCTACTGTTGCTACTACTACTACAACTATTGCTTCTACTACTACTGCTGCTGCTACTGCTACTGTAGATGCTACTACCACTACTAATAATGTTGTTGCTACAATTACTGCTACAACTACGGCTTCTACAACTACTACTGCTACTACAAATGCAACCACTAGTGCTGCTACTACTACTACTACTAATACAACCACTATTGCTATATCTGTTACCACTACTACTATTACTACTGTTGCTACTACTTCTGTTGGCACTACTGTGACTACTTCCACAACAGCTACTACTACTACTAGTTCTGCTACTGTAATGAATAATACTAGTACTACTGCTATAACTACTACTACTTCTACTACTACTGCTATTACTATTACCACTAAGACTACTACTGCTAGTGTAGCTACTACCACTACTGCGGCTACTACTAATCCTACTACTACTACTACTACTACTATTACAACTACTATGGCTACAACTAATACTCTTGTTGCTAGTATAACTATTACTATTACAACTACTACTACTAGCACTATTGCTACAACTACTATTGCTACTGATACTACTACTAATACTACCTCTATAATTTCCACTCCTACTACTACAACTTATGCTATTACATCTGCAACTACTACTTCTAGTTTTTCTATAGTGTTGCTACTACTTATGCTACAACGACCACTACTACGAGTACTACTAACACTATTACTACTACTACTACTATTACTACTATAACTACTACTATGACAACTACTGCTACTTCTACTGCCACTATTTATATTACGACTCCTACTACTACTACTAGTCATAGTAGTAGTAGTAGCAGCAGCAGTAGTAGCAATAGTGACAGTAGTATTAGTAGTAGCAGTAGAAGTTGGAGTAGTAGTCATAGCAGTGGTAGTAGTAGTAGTAGTAGCAGTTGCAGTAGTAGCTATAGTAGTAGCAAAAGTAGTTGTAGCAGTAGTAGTGGCGGTAGTTGTAGTAATAGTCACAATAGTAGTTATAGCCATAGTAGTACCAATAGCGGTAGTTGTAGTAGTCAAACTAGTAGTAGTAGGAGAAGTAGTAGTAGTAGTAGTATTAGTAGTATTAGTAGTAGTACTAGAAGTAGCAGTAGTAGTGGCAAAAATAGTAGTAGCAGTAGTATTAGTAGTAGTAGCAGAAGTAGTAATAGGAGCATATGTAGTAGTAGTAGTGGATGTAGTAGTAGCAGTAGCAGTGGAGTAGTAGTAGTAGTAGCTTTAGTGGTAGTAGAAGTAGTAGTAGCAGTGGTAGTAGAAGGAGAAGAAGTAGTAGTAGTAGCAGTAGTTGAAGTAGAAGTAGTTGTAGTTATAGTTGTTGGAGAAGTTGCAGTTATAGCACAAGTTGTAGTTATTATAGCTATAGCAGTACCAGTAGTAGTCACAGTAATAGTCAAAGCAGGAGTAGCAGTAGAAGTAGTAGCGATAGTAGTACTTGTAGTGGTTGTGGCAGTCATTGCATCCGTAGTAGTACTATAAGTAGTAGCAAAAGTCATAGTGGTATCCGTAGTACAAGTAGTAGTAGTAGCTGGTGTAGCAGTAGCAGTTGAAGTAGTAGTTGTAGTAGTAGGAGTAACAACTATAGTATTAGTAGTAGAAGTAGTAGTAGTAAAAGGAGCTGTAGTAGTTGTGGTAGTAGTAGGCACAGTAGTAGGAGCAGTAGAAGTAGTAGTGGGTGTTCTAGTATTAGTAGTAGTAGTTGTTGGAGTGGTATTAGTAGAAGTTGTAGTAGCAGCAATCATAGTAGTAGCAGAAGCAACAATAGCCGAAGTAGTAGGAGTAGAAGTAGTAGGGGTAGTTTTAGTAGTCAGGGAAGTAGTAGCAGTAGTAGTAGAAGTGATAGCAGTAGTAGTAGTAGCTCTTGTAGTAGTAGTAGTAGCAGAAGTAGGAGAAGTGGTAG
>RXID01019271.1:0-14234 GCA_005019695.1 Trichopus zeylanicus subsp. travancoricus
CTACTACAACTACTACTATAACTAATGTTGCTACAACTGTTGCTACTACTTTTACTACAACCACCACCACTACTACTACAGCTACTGCTTCTACTACTACTACTGCTGCTGCTGCTGCTGCTGCTGCTACTACTACTACTACTACTACTACTACTACTATTGCAACTACTGCTACTACTGTTACACTACTCCTCATACTACAACAACCACCGCAACAACAACAACTACTACTACTAATGCTACTACTCTTCCTACTTCTGCTACTAATACTACTACTTCAAGTAATACCACTACAACTAATACTACTTCTACTAATACTCTACTACCATTACAACTTTTAGTGCTACCACAACTTCTACTACGACTATTGCTACTACTACTGCTACTACTACAACTACTACGACTATTTCTACTACTACTGTTAGTACTAGTACTACTACCCCTACTAGTAATTCTACTACTACTACTACTACCCCTACTAGTAGTTCTACTACTACTACTATTACTAATACTGCTGCGACAACTATTGCTACTTCTACTACTACTACTACTAATTTAACTACTACAACTACTGCAACTACTGCTACTACTACTGCTCCTACTGCTACTGCAACTACTACAACAACTACTACTATTTCTACTACTACAACTACTACTACTATTTCTACTACTACAACTACTACAACAACTACTACTACTATTTCTACTACTACTGCTCCTACTGCTTCTACAACTACTACAACAACTACTACTACTGCTATTGATGCAACTACAACTACTACAAGTACTGCTACTACTGCTACTATACTACTACTACTACTACTGCTACTGCTACAACAAAAACAACAACTACTACTACTACTATAGCTACTACAAGTGCTACTACTACTATTGCTAATACTGCTGCTGCTGCTACTATTGCAAATACTACTATTACTACTACTGTGGCTCCTCGTATTCTACTACTACTACTGCTGCTGCTTCTACTACTACTACTAGTACTAGAGCAGCTTCTGCTACTACTACCACTACTGCCACGACATCTGCTACTACTACTACTACTACAACTACTACTACAACTACTACTACTACTACTACTACTACTACAGCTACAACAACTACTATGGCTGTTGTTACAACTACTACCATAGCAACTCCTACTGTTTCTGCAGCTAGTATTACTAGTACAGCTTCTACTACTACTACTATTGCTGCTACTACTACTGCTACTACTACTGCAACTACTACTGCTTCCACTACTACTACTGTTGCTCCTACGGCTACTATTGCTACTACTACTACTACTATGACTACTACTACAAATACTGCTACTGCTACTACTAGCACTACTACTACTAATATTGTGGCTACGACAGTTGCGATTGCAACTTTTGCTACTACTTCTACTACTACTGCTACTACCACTACCACTACTACGACAACTACAACAACAATTGCTACTACTACTACTACTACTACAGCTACTACTACCAGTGCTACTGCTAATACAGCGGCTACCATAATTTCAATTACTACTTTTGCTACTACTTTTATTGCTGCTACTTTTTCTACTACTACTGCGGCTGCTACGAAAGCGGCAATTACAACAACAACTACTACTGCTACTACTTTTGCTACTACAGCTACTACTACTTCTGCTAATATGACTACTACTTCTGCTACTATTCCAACTACTACCACTACTTATTCTACTACTACTATTATTAATACTACTTCAACTACTACTACAGTAACAATAACTGCTACTACTCCTACTACTACAACTACTACTACTACCACTACTACGACTACTATTTCTTCTACCATTGCTACTACAACTAGTACTACTGCTGTTGTTACTACAACTACTACAATTACTGCTATTTTTGCTACTACAGCTACTACTACAACGACTTCAACTTCTGTTACTACTACTACTACTTCTACTATTTTCACTGCTACTACTTCAACTAATACTGCTACTGCTGCTACTGTTGATTCAACAACAACTGTTGGTTCCATTACTCGCACTGCTTTTGCTATCATAGGTATTGCTACTACTACTTCTACAACGTCTACTTCTACTCCAGCAACTACAACTACTGCTACATCTATCAGTATGGTATCTACTGCTGCTATAGCTTCTACGACTTCAACTACTGCTTTTACTACTATGACTACTGCTGCTATTACTACTACTACTTCTCCTACAACTTCAACTACACCTACTTTTACTACTGCTACTACAATAATTATTGCTACTACTACTACTATGCTACTGCTACTACTACTACTGATGCTACCACTACTACTGCAACTACGGCTGCTACTACTACTAGTACTGCTATTATTCCTACTACTGCGACTACTGCTGCTGCTACTGTTGCTACTACTACTACTACTGCTACTCCTACTAATACTACTGCTGCCACTAATACTACTCCTACAACTTGTATTACTACTACTGCTACTACTACTACAACTACTACTAATGCTACTGCTACTTCTACTACTATTACTTCTACTACAATAGTTAGTACTACTACGACTACTACTGCTTGGACTACTACTTCTACTACAACTATTTCTACTACTACTATTACTACTACTACTACTACCACTATAATTGCTACTGCTACTACAACAACTACAACTACAATTACTAATACTACAACAACTACAACTACAATTACTAATACTACAATAACTGCTACTACTACAACCACTTCTACTACTACTCCTGCTACTTCAACTATAACTACTACTACTACAACTATAACAACTACTACTACTTCTAAGACTAATGCTACTGCAACTACTACGATAACTACTACTACTACTACTACTAATAGTACTACGGCTATTACTCCTACTATTACTACTGCTGCTGCTAGTACTGCTACTACTAATACTATAACTATTACTTCCACTACAACTTCTTCTCCTACTATAACTACTACTAATACTGTTACTGCTACTTTTGCTAATACTACCACTACTGTTGCTGCTACTGCTACTGCTGCTTCTACTACCACTATTACTGCTACTACTATTACTACTACAACAACAACTGTGACTGCTACTAATGCTGCCACCACATATGCTAGTACTACTACTACTTCTCCTACTACTTCTACTACTATTACCGCTATTGCTTCTACTACTACTTGTACCACTACTACTACTGCTACAGCTAATACTACTGCTACGTCTCCTACTTCCTCTACTGTTGCTACTACGATAGCTACTACTACTGTTGCTACAACTACAGCTACTACTAACCCGACTACTAAAACTACTACTACTACTTCTACTCCAACTACTTCAGCTACTGTTGGTTCTGCTACTACTACAACTGTTGCAGCTACAACTTCTACTAAAACCGATCCAACTACTAATACTACCGCTACTAGAACTCCCACTGCTACTACTACTACGACAACAATTGCTACTACTCCAACTACAATGATGATTACTACTTCAACTACTGCAGCTCCTGCTACTACTACTACTACTACCTAAACAGGTATTACTGATACTCCAACTACTACAACTACTACTGCTACTTCTACTACTGCAACTGCTGTTGTTACTCCTACTACTACAACTACTGCTTCGACTGCTGCTACTGCTCCAACTACTACTACAACTTCTGCTGCAACTTCCGCTACTACTTCTACGGCTAGTACTGCTACTACTATTCCTACAACTTCTACTAGTACTACTACTACCACAAATGTTGCAACTTGTACTATAACTAATACTTCTACTACAACTACCACTAATACTACTTCTACTTAAACTACTACTACTTCTTCTACTACTCCATCGCCTACAACTACTACGTCTACCACTACTACAACTACGACTACAACTACTGAGACTATAACTACTTCGACTGCTTATACTACTGCGCCTACTACTATTACTACTAATTTTGCTACTAATGCTACTTCTACTACTGCTTCAACTACTACTACTACTTCTATTACTTCTTCTTCCACTACTACCACTTCTACTACTACTGCAACTACTACTAATGTTACAACAACTACCACTACTATGGTGACTAATACTACTGCTACTACTACTACCACTACTACTACTACAACTTCTACTACTACGACTGCTGCTATTGCTATTACTACTACAATTGTTACTCTATTACTACTACTACTACTATCGCCACTACTACTACTAAGACTACTGCTACACTAATATTGCTATTATTGTTGCCACTACTACTACTACTACTACTAGAATTGCTGCCACTACTATTACAACTGCTACTATTACTACAACTAAGACTACTACTGCTACTACAACTAGAAACAACAACAATAACTACTACTACTATCACTATTATTACTTCTTCTCCTACAACAACAATAACAACTACTATTACTACTTCTCCTGCTACCACTACTGTAACTGATACTGCTACTGCTACAACTACTGCTATTGCTACTACTACTACTACTACTACTACTACTACTACTTCTACTACGCCTACTACTACTGCCATTATCACTTCCGCTACTACTACTGCTATTGCTTCTACTACAATAACTACAACTAGTACTTCAACTACTTTTGTTACTATTACTACTACAACTACTACTACTACCACTCGTGCTGCTGTTGCTGCTACTGCTACTACTGCTACAACTACTACTACCACTATTGTTGCTATTGTTACTGCTTCTACTACAACTACCACTAGTACTACTACTACTACTTCTGCTTCCCCTACTACTGCTGCTACTATTGCTGTTGCTACTACTACTACTACTACTACTACTATTATTATTACTACTACTACTACTAATAATAATAATACTACATGTGCTACTAATGCTATTGCTACTACTACAACTACTCTTGCTACAAAAACTACTACTACTTCTGCTGATGTACTAATGCTGCTTCTTCTGCTGTTGGTGCAACTACCACTGCTAGAACTGTACCGGCTACTACTTCTGTTACTACTGCTGCTTCTACTACTTCTACTACTCCAGCTGCTGCTGCTACTACTACTACTACCACTACTGCTACAACTAGTACTTTTGCTACTATTATTACTTTTGCTACTACTACAGCTGCAGCTGCTACGACTACTAATACTATTACAACAACTACTACTACTATTATTGCTGCTATTGCTGCTGCTGCTTTGGTGCTGTTGCTGCTGTGGCTACTATTACTACAACTGCTACTACTTCTTCCTCATACTACCATTATTGTTACTACTATTAACACAAATAATAATACTACTGCTAGAGCTACTATTACTAGTACTGCTACTACTGCAGTAGCTGGTACTATTGGTACTACTACTACTGCCCATGCTATGACTACTACAGTTACTACTACTGCTACTACTTTTGCTACTACAAGTTCTGCTACTACTTATACTACTACTACTACGACAACAACTACAAATGTCACTACTACTACTTCTATTACTACTACTACTATGACTACAACTACAAATGTCACTACTACTACTTCTATTACTACTACTACTATGACTACAACTACAAATGCCACTACTACTACTTCTATTACTACTGCGGCTACTACTACTACTACTACCACTACTACTACTACTACTACTACCACCACCACCACCACCACCACCACTACTACTACTACTACTACTACTTCAACTAGTACTGATGTTGTTGTTGCTGCTACTACTACTACTGCAATAACTATTACTACTACAACAACTACTACCACTACCACTACTGCTAAAAAATGCACCCCCCCTAAGGATTTATTCATTAATGTGTTAAGCAAAGGGTGCAATGCACCTTTTTCAAATACCAGTACTAAACTGGCTGAGCTATCTAAATACTCCTCATCTATTATAGCATCATCTATTATAGCATATCCTATTATAGCATCATCTATTCTAGCCTACTCTATTCTAGCCTAAAGACTCTAGAACATGTGGCAAACTGCATATAAACAAATATATATCTTATAATACTATTGATGTTGCTATTGCTCCAACCACTACTCTTACAACTTATCCTACTACTATTACTATTGCCATTAGTATTACAGCTACTACTACAACTGCTTCGATGACTAGTACTACTGCTACTACTTATGCTTGCAACTACTATTACAGCTATGACTACTACAACTACAAGTGCTACTGCTACTATTTCTGCTAGTACTATTGCTGGTACCATTACTATTACTAAACAACAATTGCTGCTACTACTACTGCTACTACTACTACTACTGCTCCTACTACTACTACTGCTACTACTACAACAACTACTTTTGTGACTACTACTGCTACGAAAACTACTATGACTACTACTACTACTGCTACTACTACTACTACCACTTCTACTGCTACTGCTCCTACTACTACTACTACTACTATTACCATAATTACTTCTACTACTACTTTGACTACTCCTCCTCCTCCTACTACTACTGCTATTGCTATTGTTGCTACTACTGCCGTAGATGCTACTACTACTACTACTACTCATGCTACCACTACAACTGCTACCATTGCTGCTACTGCTACTACTACTAGTACTCCAAGTATGACTACTACACTTATCACAACTATTGCTACTGCTACTACCGCTACTACTACTACTCCAACTACTGCTACTCCTACAAATACTATTGCAACCACCACTACTACTATTACTGCTACTACTACTTCTATTGCTATTACTTCTAGTACAACTACTACTACAATGACTACTACTGCTATGACTTGTACTTCTGCTTCTGCTATTACTACTACTGTTGCTACTGCTGCTATGGCTACTATAGCTACTACAACTTCTTCTCCTGCTACTACTACTTCTACTACCCATACTAGTACTGCCACTACTTTCGCATCTAGTACGACTACTACTACAATTACTACTACTCTTGTTGCTGGTGCGACTGCTGCCGCTGCTGCCCCTGTGGCTACTTCTACTACTACAACTTCTTCTCCTACCTCTACGACAACTGCTCCTACTGCAACTACTATTACTACTGCTACTACTACAGGTAATATTACTACTGCTACTGCTACTGCTAATATTACTACTACAACTGCTACAAATATAATAACTACGACAGCAACTAGTGCTACGGCTGCTACTACTACAACAACTACTACTAATACTACTGCTACTCCTCCTACTACTACTACGATAGCTACTACTACAACAATTGCGGCAACAACTACCACTACAACTACTGCTCTACTCAATTATTATTGCAACTATTTCTTCTACTCCTATTGCTACTATTATTGCTACTACTACTACTACTACTTCTTCTACTACAACTACGACTAGGACAACTACTACTACTACTGCTCCTGCTATCACTAACACTACTACTGCAGCTGCTACTATTACTGCTAATGCCACTACTACTACAAATACGACTACTATTTCTACTACAACTAGTACTACTACTTCTTCTTTTACCACTACTACTGCTACACCTACTACTACTACTACAACTACAAGTTCTACTATTGCTACTACTGCTACTACTACCACAACTACTACTTTAGCAACTACTGCTACTGCTACTACTACAACAACAACAACAACAACTACTACTACTAGTTCTGCTATTCCTACAATGACTGCCCTGACTACTAATACCACAGCTTCTCCTACTATTGCTACCACTACTACTACTTCTGCTACCACTGAAACTACTACTAGAACTACTATGACTGTTACTACTACTACTTCTACTATTATTACCACTACTACTATTACTATTGCTAATACTGCTACTATGACTACTATTACTACTACTTCTACTACAACAACAATAACTACTACTGCTGCTAATACTACTATTACTACAACAACAACTACTACTACCACTACGGCTGCTACTGCTACTACTTCTCCTACTATAATGACTACTGCTGCTACTCCTACTACTACTACTACTACTATTATTACCACTACTGCTACTACTACTGCTTCTTTTGGTATTGCCACTACTACTAATACTACTGCGACTAATACTACTACTACTACCAATACTACTGCTACTTCAAGGACTACTACTGCTGCTGCTACTACTACTACTACTACTACTTCTACGACTACTACTCCTACTACTTCCACTATGACTCCAACTACTACTCCTACTACTACTACTATGACTCCAACTATTGTTGCTGCTCCTACTACTACGACTACAACAACAGCTACAATAACTATAACAACAACTTCCCTACTACTTCTACCGCTACTGTGGCTACTACTATTACTATAACTACTAGTACGACTTCAACTACTGCAACCTCTGCTACAACTGCTACTCTACAACAACTATAATAACTACTACTTCTACTTCAACTACTGGCACTACTTTTACTATCACTTCTCCTACTACTAACATTACTACTACTATTGCTACTACCACTGCTGCTCCAACTACTACTGCTTTTGCTGCTTCTGATACAACTGCTACTGCTGCTACTACTACTATTACTACTTCTACTATTATTATTACTATTGCTACTAATAAGACCAGTACTACAATAATTACTACTACAACTACATATACTGCTATTACTACGCTGCTACTACCCTTATTACTGCTATCGATACCACTACTTCAACTGCTACTACTACTACTTCTACTACTGCTACTGCTACTACTACTATTGCTACTACTTGTCTTGCTCCTCCTCCTCCTCCTCCTACTATTACTACTGCTACTACTACTACTACAATAATAACATCTACTGCTACTGCTACCACTACGAGTACCACTACTACTACTCCTTCTACAATATGTACAAGTACTTCTACTTCTCCAGTGACTGCTAATACTTCAGCTACTACTACCACTACTACTACTTCTACTACTACAGTTATTACTGCTACTGTAACCACTACGACAACAACAACAACAATAACTACTACTACTACTCTTGCTACAGCTACTACTATGATTACGACTACTACTAGTTCTACTGGTACTACTACAATTGCTACTACTACGAGCTCTACTACTACTATTGTGGCAACTACTACTACGGCTACTACTACAGTACTACAACTACTACTATTTCTACTAGTACTACCCCTATTACTACTACTATGGCTACTGCTACTAGTACTAGTAGTAGTACTACTACTACAACTACAACTCCTACTACTACACTACTACTAGTATTGCTACAACTACTACTTCTACTTCTACTAATACTAGTACTAGCACTACTACTACTACTCCTCCTCCTATTGCTACTACTACAACTACTACAACTACAACTGCTACTGCTACTACTACTACCACTTCTACTACTACTACTGCTGCTGCTACTACTAGTACTGCTAGTACTACTGTCAAGCTACGACTACTACTACTAGCACTACTTACTACTCAAGCAACTACTCCTGTTACTACTACGAATACTACTACTACTACTACGACGACGACGACTACAATAACTCCTTTCGCTACTGCTACTACTCCTCCTACTAGTATTACTATGGTAACAACTACTACTATTAGCACAGCTACTGCTCCCACAATTACATCTGTTAATACTACGAATCATACTACTACTACTACTACTAACACGACTACAATAACTCCTTTTGCTACTGCTACTACACTTTCTACTAGTATTACTACTACTACAACTACTACTACTCCTACAGCTACTACTAATGCTACAACTACTAGTAAAACTACTACTACTATTAAAAATCCCACAACTACTACTACTACCACTTGTACTAATCCTCCTCTTCCTACTACTGCAACTACCACTATTAGTACTACTGTTGCTGCTACTACTACTACTACTACTACTACTACTACTACTACTACTACTACTACTAGTACTACTCCAACTCCTACTCCTACTCCTACTCCTACTAATACATCTACTAGTACAACTACTGCAACAAAAACTACTATTGCTATTGCTACTGCTACTACTACTACTGCTACTACTACTACTAGTATTGCTACTACTGCTGCTACTACTGCTACTACAGCTACTACAGCTGCCACTACTACTACTATTGCTACTGGTATTACTACTATAACTACTGCCACTACTACTACTGCTGTTACTACTATTACTACTACTACTACTACGACAACTACTGCTATCACTACTACTACTAGTACTGCTATGCCTACCATTACTACTAATAGTACTAGTACGACTCCTACTACTAGAACTACAACTCCAAATAAAAGTTTGGATAGTAATGGTAGCATTAGTAGTAGTAGTCAACATAGCAGTAGCACTAGTAATAGTTGTAGTAGTAGTAGACGTAGTAGCAATAGCAGTAGTAGTAGTAATCATAGTAGCAGCAATAGTAGTAGTAGAAGTTGTAATACTAGTAGTAGTAGCAGTAGCCAGAGTAGTAGTAGTAGTATTAGTAGCGAGAATACGAGTAGTAGTAGTAGATGTAGTTACAACAGTAGCAGTAGTTGCAGCAGTAGGAGTAGTAGTAGCAGTAGTAGTTGTTGTAATAAATGCTATAGTAGTAGTTCTTGTGGAAATAGTATTCGCTGAAGTTGTAGTTGGAATAGTAGTTGTAGTAGTAGGAGTAGGAGTAGTAGGAGTAGTAGAAGTAGTAGTAGTTATTGTAGTAGTGGTTGCAGTTGTAGCAGCAGTAGTAGTAGTAGTTGGAGTCATAGTAGTAAAAGTACAAGTAGTAGTAGAAGTAGTAATAGTAGTCATCGTAGTAGTAGTAGTAGTAGCAGCAGTAGTAGTACTTGTAGTAGTAATAGGAGTAGTTGAAGTAGCGGCAGTAGCAGTAGTGCAAATAGTAGTAGTAGAAGCAGTAATAGTAGTGATAGTGGTAGTAGTTGTTGTTGTTGTAGTAATAGTATTTGTAGTAGTAGCTGTAGCAGTTGCAATGGCAGTGGTTGTAATAGTAATAGTAATAGCAGTTGTAGTATTAGTAGTAATAGAAGTAGCAGTAGCAGTAGTACCTGCAATAGTTGTCGTAGTTGCTGTAGTAGTTGTAGTAGATGTAGCAGTAGTAGCAATAGTAACAATAGTAGTTGTTGACTACTACTACTCATGCTACTACTACTACTACTACTATGATTACTACAACTACTACATCTACTACTGCTAATACAACTACTACTACAGCTACAACTGCTATTGCTACTTCTTTTACAGGTACTACTACTTCTAATACTAATACACTACTACTACAATTACTACCACTAGCACTATTACTACTTCAACAACTACTACTATTACTACTACTAATAATACTACTACTTCTTCTACTACTACTACAACTACTACTACTATTACTCCTACTACTACTGCTACTACTATTGCCACTACTACTACTACTACTTCTGGTGCTACCACTGCTTCTGTTACGCAACTATTATTGCTACAGCTACTACAACTACTACTGCTTCTACTACTACTGTGACTACTATTGCACCTTCTAGTCCAACTACTACTACTACTACTACTACTACTGCAACTGCTACTACTTCTACTATTATTACTAACAATTCTTCTACTACTACTTCTACTACAATTACTACTACTACTACAGCAACTGCTATAGCTACTACTACTGCAACTACTACTACGACAACAACAACAACTACTTCTACTACAACAACGGCAGCCATTGCGGCTGGTACTGCAAGGACAACTGCGACTGCTATTGCTACTATTATTGCTACAACTACTACTACTACTACTACAACTACTATAACTGTTGTTGCTGCTACTACTACTTTTACTACTACTAATGAGACTGCTACAACTATTACAACCACTACTACTGCTACAATTGTTGCAGCTGTTGGTACAAATACTACTATTACTTCAACTTCTCCAACTAATACTACTGCTGCAACTACTACTACTGTCACAACTATTGCAACTACCACAACTACTACTCCTACTACTACTACTACTACAACATTTGGTACTACTATAGCTACAACTGCAACTAGCACCACCACCACCACCACCACCACCACTGCTACTACTACTACTACTACTACTACAACTACAACAACAACTACTACAACTACAACTACTACTATTACTGCTACTGCTATTACCCGTACTACTACTGATACTACTGCTTCAACTGCAACTACAATAACTAGTACTATTTCTACTTCTACTATTACTACAACTATTGCTGCTGCTGCTACTAGTACTGCTCCCCTCCTCCTCTGACTCCTCCTCCTGTTGCTACTACTACTACTACTTCTACCACATCTTCTACTCCAACTACCATTACAACTACTACTCCGGCCACTACAACTGCTACTACTAATACCACATCTACTACTTCTACAATAACTACTACTACTTCTGCTACTGCTACCACTACTAATACTTCTACTACTACAACTAATATATGTTACCGCCACTAATGATAATAATACGACTACAATTGCTACTACTACCACTACTACTACTGCTGCTGCTACTACTATTACTTCTACTACTACTACTGCAACTACTACTACTACTACTAGTACTACTACTAATACTACTACTGTTGCTGCTACTACTGCTACTACTAGTATTACTATTACTACTCCAATTGCTACTACTGCAACATCTTCTACTACTACTATTACTACTACTATTACTACTCCTACTACTACTATTACTGCTACTGTTACTACTACTACTACTATACTGCTAATACAACTTCTTCTACTAGCACTCCTACCACTCCAAAAACTACTACAATTAGTTCTACAAATACTACTACTACAACTGCAACTACTGCAATTGCTACTGCTAATCCTAATACTACTACTACGACTCATACTGTTAATACTACTATTACTACTACTACTACTATAACAACTACCCCTATTGCCTCTCCTACTACTACTCCTACTACTATTACTACTTCTATTACTACTATTACTACCACTACTCCTACTGCTGCTACTCCTACTATAACTAATACTAGTACTATTACTACTACTACAACTACAACAAGATCTACTACCACATCTACTACTCCAACTCCTACTCCTACTACTACATCTACTACTACTTCTAGTACTTCTACTACTCCTATTCCTGAAACTTCTGCTGCTGATACTACTACTACTACTATTACTACTACTACTACTACTACTACTACTACTACTACTGCAACTATTCCTACTGGAACTACTACTATACCAATTACTGAAAGTGTTGTGTCTACTACGACTACTGCTACTACTACTACCCCAACTACTACCACTACTTACACTATTAAAGCGACAACTGCTACTATTTCTATTGCTACTCACACTACTACTCCTCCTGCTACTATTGCTGCTACTGTTACTACTCCTACACCTCCTGCTAGAAGTTCTTTTACTACTACTACTATTGCAACTAGTGCTACAAGTACTACTACTCCAACTAGTATTCCTTCTCCGACACGTATTCGTAAAACTACTCCCACTACTACTACTACTACTACTATACTACTATTACTACTACTACAACTACTACTACTCCTACTACTGCTACTACTTCTACTTATACAACAACTACTACTACTAGTAGTTGTACTACCACTAGTACTACTACTGCTATTGCTACCACTACTACTGTTTGTACTACTTGTTCTACGATTACTACTATTGCTGTTGCTGCTGCTACTATTGTGACTATTACTGCTGCAATAACTACTACTATGACTCCCATTGTTAATGTGGCTACTACTTTTACTCCTACTACTATTACAGCAGCTAATGTGGCCACCACCACTACTACTACTGTTGCTCCTGCTTCTTCTAATACGGATACTACTACTACTTCTATTACTACTACGACGACTGCTACTACAACTACTACTACTGCTGTTGCTGCTACTATTGCTACTGTTGTTGCTGCTAATAACACTACTACTCCTACTTTTACTACTACTACTGCTACTACTACTTTGACCACTTTTACTACTACTAGTAGTAGTACTACTTCTACTACATTTGCTACTACTATTGCCACAACTGCTGGAACTATAACAAGTACTTCTAGTACAACAACAACTACTTCTGCTACTACCAGTACTACAACTGCTACAGCTAGTACTCTTTGTATTGCTACTACTACAGCTTCAATTGCTACTGCAACTACTACAATTACTATAGCCACTATGGCTACTACAAGTGTTTTTATTACTACTCTTGCAACTACTACTACTGTTGTTGCTGCTGCTGCTGCTACTACTACTTGCACTACTGCA
>RXID01019272.1:0-25247 GCA_005019695.1 Trichopus zeylanicus subsp. travancoricus
TAGTAGCAGCATTAGTACAAGTAGTTGCTGAAGTAGTAATAGTAGTAGTAATAGTAGTAGTAGAAGTAGTAGTATCTATAGTACTAGCTGTAGCAGTTGCAGTAGCAGTGGTAGTAATAGTAATAGTAGTAGCAGAATTAGTAATAGTAGTAATAAAAGTAGCGGTACTAGAAATGGTAGTTGCAGTAGTAGCTGCAGTAGCCGTCATAGCTACTAGAGTAGTAGGAGTAGATGTAGTAGGAGCAGCAGCAATAGTAGTGGCATTCGTAGTAGTAGTAGCATTCGTAGTAGAGCCAGTACTATTGCGTCTGGTACTACTACTCCTATTACTACAAGTACTATTGCTACTGCAGCTACTACTACTTCCACTCTTACTGTGACTATTGCTACTACTTTTGTTGCTTCTAATACTCCAAGTACTTCTACTACTGCAACTACTTCTCCTAATACTACTACTACAAATACACGAACTCCTCCTCCTACTTCTTCCACTACTATGACTACTACTACTGCTGCTACTACTGCTACTACTCTACCATTACTACTACTAGTATTGCTGATAATACTACTACCACTATAACTACTACTACTACTACAATAACAACTACTACTACAACTACTGCTGCTACTATTGCTACTACTACTACTACTTCGTCTATTGCAACTATTGCTGCTAATGCTAGTGCAACTACTGGTACTACTAATACTTCTACAACAACAACTTCTACTAC
Source organism: Trichopus zeylanicus subsp. travancoricus (assembly GCA_005019695.1). NCBI lineage: Eukaryota > Viridiplantae > Streptophyta > Magnoliopsida > Dioscoreales > Dioscoreaceae > Trichopus > Trichopus zeylanicus. Next base: position 732 of record RXID01019272.1, read on the forward strand.
CTGTACTTCCGCTACTACTAGTACTACTACTCCTCCTCCTCCTCCTCATATACTACTGCTACTTCTATTACTACTAGCATTACTACTACTACTGCAACTACTATTACTGCTGCTGCTACTACTACCACTACTACAACGACAACTACAACTACTACTTCTACTATTGCTACTACTGGTAGCACTACTACTCGTGCAACAACTTCTACTGCTACAACTACTACAACTTTTGCTACTGCTGCTGCTGCTACTACTACTACTACTGTTAGTACTACTTCCACTACTACAGCTTCAGCTACTTATACTACAATAACTACTACTATTACTACTATTGCTGTAACTGCTACTACTGCTACTATTACTAGTACTACTACTCCTATTACTATTTCTACTACTAGTACTAGTATTACCACAATTACAACTACTCCTACTACGGCTACTACTTCTACTCCTGTTGCTACTTCTACTACTAGTACTACTAGTACTACTACTACTACTACTACTACTACAACAACAACAACTACTACTGCTGCTGCTGTTATTACTACTTTTATTGCAATAGCTACTATTACTACAAGTATTATTCCTACTACTTCTACTACTAATACTGCTACTACGACTAATACCACTACTGCTGCTACTGCTATTGTTGCTGCTACTTCTAATACTACTAGAGCTGCTGCTATTGCTACGGTTGCTACTACTACTACTACTACTTCTACTACTCCTGTTGCTCCTACAACTACAACTACTACTACTACTACTACTACAATTATTACTACTGCTTCTACAACAGCCACTATAGCTACTACTACTACGACCATTACTACTGCTGCTACTACTATTACTACTACTATTGCCACTACTATTCCTACACCTACGACTACTCCTATTGCTAAACCTACTCCTACTACTACTACTACTACTACAGCTACTACTTCAACTACTAGTACTACCACTACTGTACTACTACTACTACTACCACAACAACAACACTACTACTGCTACTTCTGATACAACTACAAGTACTACCAACACTATTGCTACTACTACAACAACAACTACTACTACTACTACAACAACTACTACTACTACAACGATAGCTGCTACTACTATCACTATTACTAGTACAATAGCTACCACTACTACTACGGCTACTACTACTACTACTGCTACTATTACTATCACAAATACTACTACAACAACTACGACTATTACTACTACTAACACTACTACTACTACTACTACTACCACCACCACCACTACTGTTGCTAGTATAAATACTCCTACCAGGACTACTACTACTAATACAGCCACTACTACTGCAACTTCTACTGCTACTACAAGTCCTGTTACAGCTAAACTACTAGTACTGCTTCTACCACTACTACTACTGCTGCAACTGCTACTGCTACTTCTAGTCCTATTACTACCACAACTGCAAGTACTACTTCTACCACTACTACAACTGCTCCTATTCCGACTACAACTTCTAATACTACTAGTTTCGCTATGACTACTACAAGTACTACGGCAACTGTGATAGCTACTACTATTACTACTAGTGCTACATCAACTAGTACTACTAATGCTACTACTGCTACTAGTACTACTATTTCTACTACTACTACTGCTATTGCACTTGCTGCTGCTGCTACTAATAGTGCTACTACTACTTCTACTACTGCTAAGACTTTTGCGACTACTACAACTACTGTTGTTGTTGCTGCTACTACTATTGAGACTGCTACTTCTACTACGGCTACTAGTACGCCAAGTACTAATACTACTACTACTACTCCTACTACTACTGCAACAACTACAACTACTAGCACTACTACAACGTAAACTACAACGACTACTGCCACTACCACTACTTCTAATACTACAACGGCTATTACTACTACTACTACTACTATTATTATTTCTATTGCTACTACAGCTACTACTCCTACCACTTCTACTACTAATACTACTGCTTCTACAACTATTACTATAACTTCTACTACTACTACTACTACTAGTACTACTGCTACTACCACTACTGCTCCTCCTCCTCCTCCTGCTACTAGTACTTCTGCTACTACCACTATTGCTCCTCCTCCTCCTGCTACTACCACCACTACTACTACTCGTACTACCACATGTACTACTACTACTACTATTACTACTACTACTACTACTACTACTACTGCTGCTGCTGCTACTATTACTTCTGCAACTACTTCCTCTACTACCACTAAAACATCTACTTCTAATCTGTCTCCTATTACTACTACTACTTCTGCTCCTCCTACTGCTACTGCTGTTGCTGCTGCTGTTACTACTACTACTGCTACTACTATGACTACAACAACAACAACAACTACTACTACTGCTACTACTACTACTACTAATATGATTACTACTACTACTACTTGTGTTGCTACTACTACGACCACTACTACTGCTGCTACTACTACTGCTAATACCTCTACTACCGCGACAACCGCTATTACCACCACCACAACTACTACTGCTCCTATTACCACCACCATAACTAATACTACGACTACTACTACTACTACTATAGCGATTACTCCTACTCCTACTACTTCTACTACAACTACTTCTACTACTACTATTATTATTGATGCTTCTACTTCTTCTACTACTATCACTACTATTAGTACTACTAATACTACTGGTACTTCTACTACTACAACAACAATAACTACTACTACTACTACAACTATGACTACTACTGCTGTTAAGGCTACCGCTACTACTGCTATCACTGCTACTACTATAGGCACTACTACTACCACTACTACTACTATGACTACTACTACTACTATTAATACCGCTACTACTGTTGTCACTGCTACTACCACTACTACTAATACTGTTGCTACTATTACTACACTACTACTATAACTACTACTACTAGCACTACTGCTACTCCAACAACTACTATTATTACCACTGCTAATACTACTACTACGACTACTACTACCACCACCACCACCATAACTACTACTACCATGACTACTACTACTACTATGACTACTGCTACTGCTACTGCTTCTGCAGCTACTACTCCTATTACTACTACTACTACTGCTATTACTACTATCGGTACTACTACTACTACTCTTACTATTTCTGCTATGATGCTATGACTACTACTATTACTTCTGCAACTGAAATAGCTGCTAGTATTACTATTATTATTGCTCCTACAAGTACTACTACTTATACTACAACAAATATAGCCACTTTTCTTGATATTGTTACTACAACTGTTACTACCACTAGTACAGCCACTACTATTGCTACAATTACTGCTTATATTACTGCTATTATTACTATTGCTACTACTACTAATGTTGTTGCTGTTGCTGCTCCTATTACTAATACGGCTACTACTACTACTGCTGCTACTTAGACTCGTACAACTACTACTACTATTGAGACTGCGACTACTACTACGGCTGCCGCTGCTGCTAATAGTACTACTACAACAACTGCTGCTACTACAACTATTGCAGCTACTACAACTACTGCTACTACTTCTACTACTACTTCAGCTGCTACTACCACTACTGCTACTACTACTACTACTGCTGCTACTACAACTACTGCAAGAACTACTACTACTACTTATACTACAAATACTAGTATTACTGCTACTGCCACTACCCTTAGTACTACTACTAATACAACTACTTTAACTACTATTACTACTACTACTACTACTACTACTACTATTGTTGTTGCTACTACTACTAGCACCGCTCCACCTCCTCCTCCTTCTCTTGCTATTAGTACTACTACAACCAGTAGTACCACATCTACTATTACAACAACAACTACTACTGTTACTACTACTACTGCAACTACTAAGACTACTCCTACTACTACTACTACTACTAATACAACAACAACTACTACTACCACCACTACTAGTTCCACTACTACTACTACTTCTACTGCTACTATTACTACTACTAGTAATTTTACTACTACTAATACAACTACTACTAGTGCTAGTGCTATTACTACTACTACTACTACTACTATAACTATAGCTACTACTACTGCTATGCCAACTACTACTATGACTTTTACCACACTACTATTATAACAACTACCACTAGTACTACTACTTCAATGCTACTACTGCTCTGCTACTACTACTAATACTTTGAGTAATACTACCACTATTTCTTAGACCGCTACTTCTACTACTTCAAATATTACTATGACTGCTACTACTGCTCTAGTATTACAATGACTACTACTAGAACTACTACTACAGCTGCTAATCCTGCTTCTACTCTTACTACTACAACAACAACAACAACAACTACTACTACTGCAACACCTACTACTACTACTACAACTACTACTACTATGACCACCACTACATCTACTGCTATTACTATAACAACTACTACTACTATTACTACGCCTACTACTACTACAACAACTGCTACTCCAACTAGTATTCCTTCCCCAACACATATTCCTACTACTGCTCCCACTAGTACCACTACTACTACTACTACAACTACTATTATTATAACAACAATAACAACAACAACAACAACTACTACTATTACTGCTACTTCTAATTCTACAACTACTACTATTACTACTACCACTTTTGCGACTACTACTACAGGTACTACTGCAGCCACCACTACTACTGATGCTTTTGATACAACAACTATACTACCAGCACTACTACTATTGCTGCTATTACTACAACAACTACTACTCTTTCTACGACTACTACTAACACCACTACTACTACTACTTCTACCGTTACCCCTACTACTACGACTATTACTACTACTACTATTATTATTACTACAACAACTACTACTACAACTGCTACTCCCATAACTACTACTACTACAACTACTATAGTTACAAATACTACGCCTACTACTTCTGTTACTACTACTACTCTACTATTACTGCTATTACAACTACTGCTACTGCTACTTCAGTTGCTATTGCTGCTGCTATAGCTACTACTGCTACCACTAGAACTACTCAAACTTTTGCTTCTACTGCCACTACAAATACCACAACAACTTCTACTACTGCTACTGCTTATCCTACGTCCCCTACACCTACCACTTCAGCTTCTTCTCCTCATACTACTACTCCTAATTCTATAACTATATTAACCACTGCTGCTGCTTCTAACGCTACTGCTACTACCACTAATACTACTAATTCTATTACTAAAGCTTCTGTTGCTACTGCTACTACTACTACTACTGTTGCTCCTACTATTAGTACTACAACTCCGACTCCTACTACTGCTACTATTATTACTGCTGCTGCTGCTACTCCTACTACAACTACTACTACTGTGGCTACTACTTAGCAATTACAACTACTACCTATGCTACTACAATAGCTACTACTACTGTGACTACTTCTACTACTAGTACGGCTACTACAACAACAACAACAACTACTACTGCTACTAGTACTAGTTCTACTACTACTACTTCTTCCACTACTACAGCTACTACTACTACTACTACTACAGCTTCTTCTACTACTACTACTACTACTACTACTACTACTACTACTACTACAGCTTCTACTACTACTACTACTACTACTACCACTACTACTACTACTACTACTACTACTACTACTACTACTACTACTACTACTACTACTACTACTACAACTACTACTACAGTAGCAATTGCTGCTGCTACTGCTTCTGCCACTATTTTTGGTACTCCTAATACTTCTCCCACAACTATAACTTCTACTATTGCTGCTGCAACTGGTACTACTACTACTCCTACTAAAACTACCTCTGCTACTACTAGGACTGCTATGACTATTATTACTATTATTACTAGTACTACTAGTACTACTAGTACTACTGCTGCTACTATTGCTACTTTTGCTACGACAACTACCACTACTACTACTGCAACTACGGTTATTACTGCTAGTAACACTAGGCCTGCAACTACTGCTACTACTGATTCTAATGTGACTACTACTACTACTATAGCTACTACTACTACTTCTACTACTGCTATAGCTTATACTACTACTCCAACTACTACTACTACTACTACTACTACTACTACTACTCTTGCAACTACTACTATTGCTACTACTACTACTACAACTACTACTGCTACTACTACCACTATTATTGCCACTACTGTTGCTCCTACTATAACTGCTACCATTGCCACTGCAACATCTTCTACTACAATAACAACAACTACTACCACTGCTACCACCACTACTGCTATAATAGCTACTACTATGAATGCTAGAACTACAACTTCTACTACCCTAACTACTAAAACTATTATAACTATTATATCTTCTGCTACTACTACTACTATTGCTACTACTGCTACTACTACTACTATTGCTACTGCAGCTACCAAAACTACTACTACTACTATAATAACTACTATTACAAATGCTACTGCAGCTACTACTATTACTGCTACTACTACAATGACAAGAATAATGATAGCTACTACTACTATAACTACTACTACTACAACAACTATTACTACTCCTACTCCTACTACTACTATTATTACTACTACTACTACTATTTCTGCCACTACTACTCCTAGTACTATGGCCGCTACTGGTACTACTACTCCTATTTGTCCTACTACTATGACTACGACTACTACTACTACTGCTACTGGTACTACTACTACTACCACTACTGCAACTGTTACTACAGTTACTGCTGCCATTGCTACAACAACTACTGCTCCTACTACTAATACTACTGCTTCTACTACAACTACTGCAACTGCTACTAGTACTACTACAACTACTGCTACTACAACTACTGCTATTATTTTTACTAATTATAGTCCTACTACAACTGCTACCACTACTACTTCTTCAACTGCCACTATAACTGGTACTCCTAATACTACTACTAGAAATATTGCTCCAACTACTACTACTACTCTTACTACTACTACTATTGCAACCAATACTACTACAGCTTTTGCTACAAGTACTACTACTACTGTGGTTGCCACTACAACTTCTATGACTACTACCATTGCTGCTACTCCAGCTACTACTACTACTACTACTATTACCACTACTACCACTACTCCTACTGCTACAGCTACTCCAACTATTACCACCACCATTACTACTAGTATTAGTAGTAGTAGTACTGCTCCAACTACTACTAGTAATGTTGCTATTATTGCTACTGTGACTACAACTACTACAACTACTACTTCTATTACTACTAGGGTTGCTATGACTACTACATCTACTACTACTACTGCTACTGCTACTGCTACTGCTACTACTACTACTACTACTACTATTACTACTAGTACTACTACTACTACTAGTACTACTACTACTACTACTAGTACTAGTTCTACTACTATTGTTACTACTACTATTGCTACTGTTGCTACTACTACTACTACTCCTAATACTCAGAGTATAATAATAACAACTACTACTGCTACTACTTCTTCTTCTTCTTCTACTACTACTACTACTATTATTACTACTACTCCTAATATGCCAACTATAACAATAATAACAACTACTACTATTGTTTCTACTACTACTACTATTACAACAACTACTACTACCCCTCCTAATACTCAAAATACAACAATAACAATAACTACTAGTACCCTCATTAGTTGCAATAGCAGTAGTAGAAGCAATATTAGAAGTACCAATAGCAGTATTAGTAGCAACAGTAGCATTAGTTGCAGTAGTAGCAGCAGTAGTAGTAGTTATAGTAGCCATGGAAGTAGTAACAGTAGCAGTAGTAGTAGCAGTAGCTGTAGTCATGGTAGTAGTAGTAGTAGTAGCTGTAGTGGTAGTAGTGCTAGTAGTAGTAGTAGTTGTTGCACTAGTAGTAGTATTAGTTGCTATAGTTGTAGTTATTGTTGTAGTAGTAGTAGTAGCAATAGTTGTAGTAGTAGTAGTTAGTAGTAGTAGTAGTAGTAGCAATAGTTGTAGTAGTAGTAGTTAGCAGTAGTAGTAGTAGTAGCTGTAGGACAAGAAGCAGATGGGGTGCTCGCAGTAGTAGTTGGAGTAGCCATAGTTGTAGTAGTTGTTGTACTAGTTGTAGTAGAAGTAGCAGTAGTAGTAGTAGCAGTAATCATAGTTGCAATAGTAGTTATAATAGAAGTAGTAGTAGTGGTAGTAGTAGTAGTTGAAGTAGCAATTATATTTGTAGAAGCACTAGGAGTAGTAGGTGTAGCAGTTGTAGTAGTCACAGTAGTAACAATAATAGAAGAAGAAGTGGCAGTAGCAATAGTAGCAGTAACAATGGCATTAGTTGCAGTAGTAGTGCTAGTAGCAGTATCTATGGTAGCAATAGCTATATTAGTAGTAGCATAGTAGTAGTAGCTATAGCAGTAGTAGTAGTAGTAGTAGCCATACTAGTAGTAGCCACAGTAGTAGTTGCAATTATAGCATAAGTAGTTGTAGTAGTTGCAGTAGTGGCGGTAGCAGTAGTAGGAGTTGTAGTGGTTGGATTAGCAGTAGTAGGAAAACCAATATTAACAGTAGTAGTTTAAGTAGTAGTCATAGTAATAGTAGCAGTAGCGGCACTACTAGCGATAGCATTAGTAGCAGTTGTAGCAGAAGTCATAGTAGTGCTAGATGTAGAAGCAGTACCAGTAGTAGCAATAGTAGTATTAGTAGCAGTAGCAATAGTAATAATAGCAATAGTAGTAGTAGTAGTAGTAGCAGTAGTAGCAGTAGTAGCAGAAGTAGTAGCAGTAGTAGCAACAGTAGCAGCAGTAGCAAGAGTAGCAAGTGTAGCAAGTGTTGCAATAGTAGCAGCATTAGTTGCAAGAGTTGCAATAGTAGCAACAAGATTAGCATGAGTAGTAGTAGTAGTAGTAGTAGCCATTGTAATAGTAGTAGTAGAAGAAGAAGCAGTTGTAGTAATAGTAGTAGCAGAAGTAGAAGTAGATGTAGCAGTAGTAGTAGTTGGTGAAGTAGTTGTAGTTGTACTAGTTGTAGCAGCTAAGTAGTTGAAGTAGTAGCAGTAGCAGCAGCATAAGAAGTATAAGTGGTAGTATTAGTAATATTAGGAGAAATAGTAGCAGAAGTAGTAGTAGTAGTAGTAGTAGTAGTAGTAGTACTAGGAGAAGTAGTAGGAGTAGTAGCAGCAGCAGCAGTTGTAGTAATAGAAGTAGTAATAGTAGCAATAGTAGTAGTAATAGATGTAATATTAGTAGCAATAGTAGCTGTAGTAGTACCAGTAGTAGTACTAATAATAGTAGTAGTAGAAGTAGTAGTACCAGTAGTAGCAGTAGTAGTAGTAGCAAAAGAAACGTAGTAGTACAAATAGTATGAGCAGTAGAAGCTGTGACTGCAGTAGTAGTAGTAGCAGAAGCAGAAGTGGTAGCGGTAGTACTTGGAGTAGTACTTGTATAAGTAATAGTAGTAGTGCCAATTGCTATAGTAGTAGAAGCCTTTATAGTAGGAGTAGTAGTAGTAGTAGTAATAGTAGGAGGAGTAGGGGTAGTAGTAGCTGTAGCAATAGCTATAGTAGAAATAATAGTAGTAGTAGAAAAAGTAGTAGTAGTAGAAAAAGAAGTAGTAGTAGTACTAGAAGTAGTAATAGTGGCCATAGTTGTAATAGTTGGAGTAGTAGTAGAAGTAGAAGTTATAGTAATAGTAGTAGTAGTAGTAGTAGTAGTAGTAGTAGTAGCCGCAGTGGTAAAAGTAGTAGTTGTAGTAGCAGCAGCAGTAGTCATAGTGGTAGCTATAGTTGTAGTAGCAAAAGTAGTAGTGGAAGTTGTAGTAGTAGGAGCAGTATTAGTAGCATCAAAAGTAATAGTAGTAGCAGAAGTAATAGTTGTAGTAGTTTCAGAAGTAGAGGTAGCAATAGTAGTGGGAGAAGTAGTTATAGTAGTAGCAATAGCACTAACAGCAGTAGCAGTGGTAGTGGTGGTAGTATAACTAGTCACAATAGTAGTAGTCATAGTAGTAGTAGTGGTAGTAGTAGCAGTAGTAGAAGTAATTATTATAGTAGCCATAGCAATAGTAGTAGAAGTAGTTATTGTAGTAGCCATAGTAATAGTAGTAGTAGTAGTAATAATAGTTATAGCAACAGTAGTCCTAGAAGTAGTAGTATTAGTAGCAATAGAAATAGCAGTAGTCGCTGTAGTTGCATTAGTAGCAGCAGTAGTTGTAGCTGTAGCATTAGTAGTAGTAGTAGTAGGAGTAGTAGCAGTAACAGTAGTGGAAATAATAGCAATAATAGTAGTAGCAGTAGCAGAAGTAGTAACAGCAGGAGCTACAGTAGTTGTAATAGTAGTATGAGTAGGAGGAGTAGTAGTAGTAGCAATGGTAGCAGTAGTAACGGTAGTAGTAGGAGTAGTAGCAGTAGATGTAGTTGTTGTAGTTATAATGTTAGTAGCAGTTATAGAGGTTGTAATAGTCATAGTAGTAGAAGTAAAAGTAGTAGTAGTAGTAGCTGCAGTAGTAGTAGTAGTAGTAGTTGTAGCAATAGTAGTAGTAGTTGTTGTTGTAGTCATGGTAGTAGTAGTAGCAGGAGTAGTAGTAGTAGCTATAGTAGTATTAGTAGTAGTAGCAGAAGCAATTGTAGTAGTAGTAGTAGCAGCAGTAGCAGTAGTAGTAGTAGTTATAATAGAAGTAGTATTAGTAGCAGGTATAGGAGGAGTAGTAGTAGTAGCAACAATACTATTAGTAGTTTTAGCCGTAGTAGTTGTTTCAACAGCAGCAGTTGTAGTAGTAGTAGTAGTTTTCGATGTAGTAGTAGTGGTTATTGTCGTGGTAGCATTAAGAAAAATTATAGTTGGAAAAGTAGCAGGAGTAGGAGTTTGAGTAGGTGTAGTAGAAATAGTAGTAGTAGTAGCAGCAGTAGTAGTTGCAACAGTAATAGTTGTACTAGTAGTTGGAGGAGGAGTAGAAGAAGTAGTAGTTATTATTGTTGTTGTTATAGTTGTAAAAGTAGTAGTAGTGGTGGTAGTAGTCGTAGAAGTAGTCGCCAGAGTAGTAGTACAAGTAATAGTAGGAGTAGCAGTCGTAGTAGTAGGGGTAGCTATAATAGTAGAAGGAGTAGTTGTAGTGGTAGTAGGAGTAGTAGAAGTAGTAGAAGTAGTAGAAGTAGTAGGGGTAGTAGCAATAGGAGTAGTAGTAGTAGCAGTGGTGGTAGTTGTAGTAGTAGTAGTAGTAATAGTAGCAACAGTAGTAGTTGAAGTACTAGTAGTAGTAATAGTAGTTACAGTAAAAGGAGCAGCAGCAGCAGCAGCAACAGTAGTAGTAGTAGTAACAGTAGTAGTAGGACTTGTAGTAGTTGAAGTAGTTGTAGTAGTAGTTGCAGTAGTGGTATTACAAATAGCAATATAATATTCATAATAGCTGTAGTTATTTTAATAAGGGTTGGTGTAGGTGTAGTAGTAGTAGTAGAAGTTGGGGTAGTGGAAGTGGCAATAGAAGCATTAGCTGCTGTAGTAGTAGTAGTAGTAGTAGTGGTAGTGGCAGTTGCAATTGTAGTTGTACTAGCAGTAGCAATAGGAGTAGTAATAGGAGTAGCAGGAGTAGTAGTTGTAGTAGTAGTATTAATAATAGGAGAAGAAGTAGTGGTAGCAATAATAGTAATAATATTAGTAGTAGTAGTGGTAGTAGTAGTAGTATTAGTAGTAACAGGTATAGTAGTAGTAGTAGTAGTAGTAGTAGTAGTAGTAGTAGTTGTAGTAGTAGTTATAGTAGTAATAGTAGTAGTAGTAGCAACAGAAGTGGCAGTAGTAGTATTAGTAACAGTAGTGGTAGTAGTAGAAATAGTAGTAGAAGCATTAGTAGTAGTAGTAGTTGTTGTTGTTGTTGTTATTGTAGTAGTAGTAGTACTAGTTGTAGCAGTAGTTGTACTAATGCAGCAGTAGTAGTTGTAATAGTTGGAGTAGTAGTTGTAGTAGTAGTAACAGTAGTTGTAGCAGTAGTACTAGTAATTATAGTAGTAGTAGTAGCAGTAGTAGTAGTAGTAGTTGTTGTTGTTGTAGTAGTAGTAGTAGTAGTAGTAGTATTAGTAGTAGTAGTAGTACTAGCAATAGTACGAGTAGGAGTAGGAGTCGGAGTAGGGGTCATAGTAGCAGTAGTAGGAGTAATAGTAGTTGTTGTAATGGCAGGAGCAGGAGTAGGAGTAGTAGTAGTAGTAGTTGTTGTTGTTGTAGAAGAAGTATTAGTTGTAGCAGCAGCAGTAGTAGTTGAAGTGGTATTAGTAGTAGTAGTATCTGTGGTATTAGTATTAGTATGAGTAGTAATATTCGAAGTAGTATTAGTAGTAGTAGTAAGAGTAGGAGTTGGAGTAATAGTAATTGGAGCAATGGTAGTAGTAGTTGTAGTAGGAGTAGTTGTAGCAATAGGAGTTGGAGTAGAGTAGTATTAGTTATACAAGCAATAGAAGTAGTAGTGGTAGTAGTAGCTACAATAATAGTAGCTATTGTAGTATTAGTAGTAGTAGTAGTAGTAGTACTAGTAGTAATTGCAATAGGAGTAGTAGTGGTAATAGTAGCTACAGTAGTAATAGTACTAGAAGTGGCAGTAGTAGTGGTAGTAGTAGTAGGAGTAGTACTAGTTGTAGTAGTTGTAATTGTCGGAGCAGTGGTAGGAGTAGGAGTTGGAGTTGGAGTGGCAGTCCGAGTTGTAGTTGTAGTAGTCATAGTAGGTGTAGTAGGAGTAGAAATAGAAGTAGCAGCTATGGCTATAGTAATAGTAGAACTAGTAGTAGTAGTAGTTGGAGTAGTAGTCGGAGTAGTAGTGGTGGTAGTAACAGTGGTAGTAGAAACGATAGAAGCAGTAATAATAGATGTAATAGCAGTAGTAGGAGTAGTAGTTGTAGTAGAAGTAGTAGTAGTAATAGTACTAGAAGTACTTGTAGCAATAGTAGTAGTAATATTAGTTGCAGTAGCGGCAATTGTGGTTACAGTGGCACTAGTTGTAGTAGTAGTAGTACTCATAGTATTAGTAGTAGTATTAATGGTAATAGTAGTAGTAGTAATAGAAGTACTAGGAGTGGTAGTAGTCATAGTAGTGGTAGTAGTAGTAGGAGTAGTAGTAGCAGCAATAGGAGTAGAAGTAGTAGTAGTTGGAGTAGTGGAAGTAGTAGGAGTAGCAGTTGTAGTTGATGTTGTAGTAACAATAGTAGTCGTAGTAGTAGTAGAAGTAGTAATAGTAGTTGTAGTAGTAGTAGGAGTTATAGTTGTAGTAATAGTAGAAGAAGCAGTTACAGTAATAGTGTAGTAGTTGTAGTTGTTGTCATTGTAGTGGCGGTGGTAGTAGCAGTTGTAGTAGTAGTAGTAGTAGTAGTAGTTGTTGTTGTTGTTGTTATTGTTGTCATTATAGTAGCAATAGCAGGAGTTGTAGTAGTAGTAGTAGTAGGAGTAGCAATAGTAGTAGTAGTAGTATTAGTAGTCATTGTAGTATTAGCAGTAGCATTAGTTGTAATAGTAGTATTAATAGTAGTAGTAGTAGTTGTAGTAGTAGTAGTAGTCATTATAATAGCAGCAGTTGTAGTTGCAGTAGTAGGAGTAATAGTTGTAGAAGTTGTAGTAATATTAGTAGTAGTAGTAGTACTAGTAATAGTAGTAGTAGTAGTAGTAGCAGCAGCAGTAGTAGTTGTAATAATAGTAGTAGTAGTAGTAGGAATAGTAGTATTGTAGTAATGGTCATAGTAGTAGCCGTAGGTGTAGAAGTAGCTATCGGAGTTTGACGAGGAGTGGCAATAGTAGTAGTAGTACTAGCAGTAGTAGGAGTAGGAGTAGGAGTAGGAGTAGGAGTAGTAGTAGTAGTGGCAGGAGCAGTAGTAGTTGTAGTAGTATTAGTGCAGTAGTAAGGGTAGGAGTGGGGGAAATAGTAATTGGAGTAGTAGTAGTAGTAGTAGGAGTAGTATCAAAGTTGGAGTTGGAGTAGGAGTAGTGGAACTTGTGCTAGTAATAGAAATAATAGTAGTAGTAGCAGCTGCAACAGTAGTAGTAGTAGTAGCACTAGGAGTAGTAGTGGTAATTGAAGTAACAGTAACAATAGTAGTAGTGGTAGCAGTAGTAGAAATAGTAGTAGTTGTTGTAGGAGTAATAATAGTTGTAGTAGTTGTAGCAGTTGTACTTGTCGGAGGAGCGGTAGGAGTAGTGGTTGGAGTAGAAGCCACAATACGAGTTGTAGTAGTAATATTAGCATAGCAGGAGGAGTAGTAATAGCAGTAGCAAGAGTAGTAGTAGTAGTAATAGTAGTAGTAGCAACAATAGTAATATTAGTAGTCATTCTAGCTTTAGTAGTAATACTACTAGTAGTAGTAGAAGTAGGAGTAGTAGCATTAGTAGTAGTTGTAGCATTAGTAGTATTTGTTGTAGTACTAGTAGTAGTAGTAGTAGTAGTAGGAGCAATAATAGTTGTGGTTGCAGTAGTAGTTGTGGAAGTAATCTAACAGTAGCAGAAGCAGCACTATTAGTAATAGTAGTAGTAGTAGTAGGTATTGTAGTAGTAGTAATAGTAGTAGTGGCAGTAGCAGCAGCGGCAGCAGCAGTAGTAGTAGTTGGTGTAGTAGTAGTAGTAATAGTAGTAGAAGTAGTAGTAATAGTTGTAATAGTAGTTGTAGTGGGAGGAGGAGGAGCAGCAGTAGTACGAGTAGCAGAAGTAGTTGGTGTAGAAATTGTAGTAGTAGTTGTTGTCATTGTTGCAGTGGTAGTAGTAGTAATAGTGGTAGCAGTAGTAGTATTATGAGCGGAAGTGGCTGTAGTAGTAGTAAGTAGCAGCAGTCGTTGTAGCAGTAGTAGTAGTAGCAAAAGTTATAGTAGTAGGAGAAGTTGTACTTCTTGTGGTTGTAGTAGCAACAACAACAACACTAGTAGTAATTGTTGTAATAGTAGTAGTAGTTTTAGCAGCCCTTGTAGTAGAAGTTGTAGTAGTTGTAGTAGCAGCAGTAGTAGTTGCAGTATAGTAATTGTGGTAGTAGCAGCAGTAGTAATAGCAGGAGTTATGGCAATAGCAATAGTAGTAGCAGTAGTAGTAGCAGTAGTAGCGATAATAGTAGTAGTAGTAGCAATAGTTGCGAAAATAGTTGCTGCAGTAGTAGTAGTAGTATCAATTGTAATAGTGGCAGTAGTAGTAGTAGTAGTAGTATCAACAATAGTAGTGGAAGTAGTAGTAGTAGTATTAGTAATAATAGTAGCAGTAGTAGAGTAGTAATAGCTGTAGTAATAGTGTTAGTAGCAGCAGTAGTAGTAGTAGTAGTAATAGTGGTGGTAGCAGTAGTAGTAGTAGTAGTAGTAGTAGCAAAAGTAGTAGCAGTAGTACAAGTAGTAGTAGTAGCAAAAGCAGTAGCGGTAGTTGTAGCATCCGTGGTAGCGGCAGTCGTGTTAGGAGTAGGAGAAGTAGTTGTATATGTAGTAGTAGTAGCAATAGCGATAATAGTGGTTGTAGCGGCAGTAGTAATAGTAGTAGTTGCATTAGTTGTCGGAGTAGTAGTAGTTGGAGTAGTAGTAGCAGTAGCAGTGGCAGTTGTAGTAGTAGTGGCTTTAGTAGTAATAGTAGTAGTAGTACTAGTAGTTGCGGAAGTAGTAGCTGTAGTAGCTATAGTAGTCACAGTAGTAGTTGTAGCAGTAGCAATAGTGGCAGTTGCTATAGATCTATTAGTAAGAGTAATAGTAGTTGTAGAAGTTGCAGTTGTAATAGTAGTAGTAGTCGCAGCAGTAGTAATAGTAGTCGTAGCAGTAGTAGTGGTAGTCATAGCAAAAGTAATAGTAGAAGTAGAAGCTGTGGCAGTCGTAGCAGCTAAGGCAGTAGTAGCAGTAGTTGTAGTAGTAGTAGGTGTAGTTGCAGTAGTAGTAGTAGCAGCAGCAACAGCAGTAGTAATAGCAGCAGAAGTCAATGTACTTGAAGCTAAAGTAGTAATAGTAGTATTATTAGTAGTGGTAGCCGCAATACTTGTAGTAGAATTAGTAGTTGTTGTGACAGCAACAACAACTGAAGTGGCAGCAGCAGTAGTGGTAGTGATAGTAGCAGCACGAAGAGGATTCGTAATAGTAGTAGTAGCAGTAGTTGCAGGAGTAGTAGTGGTAGTTGTGGTAGTAGTAGTAGTAGTAGTAATAATAGTAGTAGCGGTAGTAGTAATTGTGGTCGTAGCAGCAACAGCTATGGTAACAGAAGTAGTAGCATTTATACTAGTAGGTGTAGTAATAGTACTAATACTTGTAGTAGTTACAGTTATAGTTTTACCTGTAGTAGTACTTGAAGTATTAGTTGTAGTAGTAGTAGAAGTAGCAGTAGTAGTAGTAGCGGGAGTAGCACTTGTAGTGGTAGCCGTAGTAGAAAAATTAGTAATAGTAGTACAAATAGTAGTAGTAGCAGAAGCAGTAGTAAGAGTTGTATTAGGAGTGGGGTGAGTAGTTGTAGATGTAGTAGTAGTAGCTTCAGCAACAGCAGCAACAAGAGCAGTAGGAGTAGTAGCAGTATTATCAGTAGTCGGAGAGTAGCAATAGTAGTAGTAGTAGTAGCAATGACAGTAGTAGTGGTAGTAGTTGCAGTTTGTGTAGCAGTAGTATTGTTAATAGTAACAATAGGAGCTTTAGTAGCACTAGTAGTAGTAGTCAAAACAAAAGTAGTAGCAGTAGAATAAGTAGTAGTAGAACTAGAAGCAGTAGCAGTAGTAGTAGCAGTCATAGTAGCAACAGTTCTAGTAGGTGTAAGAGATGTAGTAGTACTATTAGTAGTGGCAGTAGCAGTAGCAACAACAACAGCAGAAGCCACAACAGCAGTAGTAGTAGTAGGCAGCAGTAGTTCTCAAAGCTACAGTAGTAGTAGTCATTGTATTAGAAGTCATACTCGCAGTACTAGTACTAGTCGCAGTAGTAGCAGCAGTAGTAGTTGTGGTTGTGACAATAGCAGCAGTAGCAACAATAGTAGTAGTACTAGTAGCATTAGTAGTAGCAGTCCTATAACTTTTGGCAGTAGCAGTAGAAGTAGTAGCAGGGTAGTAGTAGTTGTGGTAACAGCAGCAGCAGCTGTAGTAGAAGAAGTAGCGCAGTTATAGTAGTAGAAACAATAGTAGTACTACTACTAGTAGTAGTTGTAGTAGTAGTTGTAGCAATAGTAGTAGAAGTAGTTTTTAGTTTTAGTGGTAGTAGAAGTAGTGGTATTAGTAGTAGTTGTTGCCATGGTAGTAGTAATAGTAGTGGTAGTAGAAGTCGTAGTAGCAGTAGTCATAGCAGTAGCAGTAGTAGTAATAGTAGTAGTAGTAGTAGCAGTTGTGGTAGTAATAGTAGAAGTAATAGTAGCAAAAGTAATAGTAGTAGTAGTACTAGTCGTAGTGGTACTAGCAGTAGCAGTAGTTGTTGTTGTAGTAGTAGTTGGAGTACTAGTACTAGCAGTAATAGTAGTAGTAGTAGTAGTTGTAGTAGTAGCAGTAGTAATAACAACAATAGTTGTAGTAGTAGTAGCAATGGCAATAACAACAGTAGTAGTAGCAGTAGTAGTAGTAGCAGCAGCAGTAGTAGTACTAGTAGTAGTAGTACTAGTAGCTGTAGTAGTACTAGTAATAGTAGTAGTAGTAGTAGGAGTAGTACTAGTAGTAACAATAGTAGTAGTAGTAGCAAAAGTAGTAGTAGTAGTAGCAGTAGTAGTAGCAACAATGGCAAGCACAACAGTTGTAGTAGTGGTAGTTGCCGTAGCAATAGCGGTAGCGGCAGTCGTAGCTGTAGTAGTACAAGTAGTAGCTGTAGTTTGTGTAGTAGTAGTAGTAGTAGTTTTTGTTGTTGTTGTAGTAGTGGTAGTAGTAGTAGTAGTTGTGGTAGTGTTAGTAGTGGTAGTTAGTAGTAGTAGTTGTGGTAGTAGTAGTAGTAGTAGTAGTAGCTATAGTAGTAGTAGTAGCAGTAGTTGTGGTAGTAGTAGTAGTAGTAGTAGTAGTAGTAGTAGTTGTTGTTGTTGTAGTAGTATTAGGAGTACTCGTACTAGTAGTAACATTAGTTGCAGTAATAGTAGCAGTAGCAATAGTGGTAGTATTAGTAGCAACAGCATTAACAACAGTAGCAGTAGTAGCAGTAGGAATAGTTCTGGTATGTACAGTAATTGTAGTAGTAGCAGCAGCAGTAGTAGGAGTAGTAGTATTAGTAGCAGTTGTGGTAGTAGTAGTAGTAGTAGCATTTGTAGTAGTAGCAATAGCGCCAACAGTTGCAGTAGGTGTAGTAGTAGTGGTAGTAGTAGTAGCAGTAGTAGTAGTAGTAATAGTAGTAGTACTGGTGCTAGCATTAGGAGTAGCACTAGTAGTAACAATAGTAGCAATAGCAGCAGTACTAGTATTAGTAGAAGTCGCAGCAGCAGTACTAGTTATTGGTGTAGTAGTAACTATAGTAGAAGTAACAATAGTAGTAGCAGTTGTAGAGGAAGTATTAGTATTGCTAGTAGTAGCAGCAGTTGTAGTAGGTGTAGTTGTTGCAGCAGTAGCAGTAGTTGTAGCAGCAGTAGCAGTAGTTGTAGTAGAAGTAATAGTGGTAGTAGCAATGGAAGCCATAGAAGTTTTAGTAGTAGTAAAGGTAGTGCTAGTAGCATTAGCGTAGTAGTAGTAGTAGTGGTGGTGGTGGTGGTGGTGGTGGTGGTGGTAGTAGTAGTAGTAGCAGTAATAGCAGTTTTAGCAGTACTAGCAGTAATAGCAGTTCTAGTAGTAATAGTAGAAGTAGTTGTAGTAGAAGTAGTAGTTGTTGTTATAGTAGTAGTAGTCGGCGAAGTAATAGTAGTAGTAGTAGCAGCAGCAGTAGTAGTAGTAGCAATAGTAGTAGTAGTAGTAGCAGTAATAGAAGTAGCAATTGTTGTAGAAGTTGTTGTCATAGTAGTATTCATACTAGTAGTAGTTGTAGTAGTTTTAGTAGTTGTTATTGTTACAGTAGTAGTAGCAGTAGCACTAGTGGTAGTTGTAGTATAGCAAGAGTAGCAATAGTAACAACAGTTGTAGTAGTGGCAGTAGGAGTTATAGAGGTAGTAGTAGTAGCAATAGTAGTACTAGCACTACTAGTAGTAGTAACAACAAAAGTTGTTGTACTAGTAGTGTTTGTAGTAGCTCCAATAGTAGCAGTAGCAGGAGTAGTAATTGCACTAGTAAAAGCAGTAGCAATAGTGGTTGTGGTAGCAGTAGCAGCAATAGCAACAATGGCAGCAATAGTAGTAGTTGTAGTGGTAGTAGAAGTAGCAGTAGTAGTAGCAGTAGTTGTAGTAGCTGTAGTAGTAGTAGTGGTGGTGGTAGAAGTAGTAGTAGTAGTAGGAGAAGTTAAGTTGTAGCTATAGTCATAGTAGTCATAGTTGTTGTTGTAGTAGTAGTAGTAGTAGAAGTAGTAGTAGCTGTAGTGGTAGCAGTAGGAGAAGTATGAGTAGTAACTATAGCAGCAACAATAGTTGTAGAAGTAGTAGTAGCAGTTGTAGTAGTAGTAGTAGCAGCAGTAATAGTCGCACCAGAAATCATCTTCCTAGTAGTAGTAGCTGTAGAAGTAGTTGTCACAATTGTAGTTGGGGCAGTAGTAGTAGCTGTAGGCGAAGTAGTAGAAATAGCAACAATAGAAGTACTAGTAGGAGAAGTAGTAGTAGTAGTAGTAGTAGTAGTAGTATTAGTAGTGGTAGCTGTGGTAGTATTAGTAGTATTAGTAGTAGTAGTAGTATTAGTAGTACTAGTAATAGAAGTAGTAGCAACTGAAGTACTAGTAGGAGAAGTAGTAGTAGTATTAGTAGTAGTATTAGTAGTAATAGCAGAAGCAGTAGTGGCAGCAGTTGTAGTCATGGTAGTAATAGTAGTATTAGTAGCAATAGTAGCAGTAGTAGTAGTAGAAGAAGTACTAGTAATAATAGTAGTGCTAGAACTAGTAGTAGTAGTAGTAGTAGTAGTAGCAGTAGTAGTAGTAGTAGTAGTAGTAGTAGTAGTAGTAGTAGTAGTAGTAGTAGTAGTAGTAGTAGTAGTAGTAGCAGCAGCAGCATTAGGAGTAGCAACAGTAGCAATAGTTGTAGCAGTAGTTGTAGTAGAAGTTGTAGTAGTAGTGGTTGTGGTAGTAGTAATATTTGTAGTATTAGGAATACTAGCACTTGTTGTAACATTTATGGCAATAGTAGTAGTAGCATTAGCGTAGTAGCAGCTGTAGTAGTAGAAGTAGTAGTTGTAGTATATGAAGTAATATTTTTAGTCGCAATAGTAGTAGTACGAGTAGTAGTAGTAGCAGTAGTACTTATAGTTGTTGTGGTGGTGGTGGTAGTAGTAGTAGTAGCATTAATAGTAGCGGCAGCAGCAACAGTAGTAGTAGTAGTTTTAGGAGTAGCACTAGTAGAATAGTAGTAGTTGTAGCAGCTGTAGTAGTATTAGTAGTAGTAGTCATAGTACCTATCGTTGTAGTACTAGCAGCAGTAACAGCAGTACTAGTTGTTATTATGGATGTAGTTGATGTAGTTGTAGTAGCTACAGTAGAGGTAACAACAGTTGTAGTAGTTGTAGTAGTAGTATTATCGTAGCAGTAGGAGCAGTAGTTGTAGTAGAAGTAGTTGTAGCAGCAGTAGGAGTGGTTGCACAACCAATAGTAGTGGCAGTGACGGTAGAAGTGGTAGTTGTTGTAGTAGTAGCAGAGGTATTACTAGTAGCATTAGCACAGTAGAAGTAGTAGTAGTAGTAGTAGTTGTTGTTGTTGTTGTTGTAGTAGTAGTAGTAGTAGCAGTACTAGCAGTTGTAGTAGTAATAGCAGAAGTAGTAGTAGCAGAAGTAGTAGTTGAAGTAGTAGTAGCAGGAGCAGTAGTAGTAGTCCACAAAGTAATAGTAGTAGTAGTAGCAGCAGTAGTTCTAGTAGTAGTAGTAGTAGTAGTAGTCGTAGTTATCGTAGTAATTGTAGCAATAGCAGGAGAAGTTGATGTCGTAGTAGTGTTCATAGTGGTAGTAGTTGTAGTAGTTTTAGTAGTATTAGTTGTCACAGTAGTAGTAGCAGCAGCAATATTAGTAGTAGCAGTAGTAGCTGTGGAAGAAGTTGTAGTAATGATAGCAGTAGCACTAGTAGTAGTAGTTGTAGTAACAGTAGAAATTATTGTACTAGTAGTAGTAATAGTAGCAACTATGGTTTTATTCGAAGTAGTAGTAGTAGTAGTAGTAGTAGCTATAGTAGCAGTAGTGGTAGTAGTAGTAATAAAAGAAGTTGAGCTATTGCTATTGCCGTAGTAGTTGTAGTACTAGGAGTCGAAGTAGTAGTAGCTATAGTGGTACTCGTAGAAGAAGTACTGGTAGTAGCTGTAGCAGTAGCAACTGTTGTAGAAGTAGTAGTAATAGTAATAGTAGTAGCAGCAGTGGTAGCAGTCATACTAGTAATAGTCGTAGTAGTAGTAGTAGTAGTAATAGTAGTAGTAGTAGTAATAGTAGTAGTAAAAGCAGTAGCAGTAATTGTTATGACAGTAGTCATAGCAGCAGCAGTAGCAGTAGTAGTGCCTATAGTAGTAGTAGAAGTAGTAGTAGTAGTATTAGTAGTTGTAGTAGCTGTAGTACTAGTAGAAGTAGTGGTAGAAGTAGTACTCGTTGTTGTACAGGTAATAGTAGTAGCGGTATTAGCAATAATAGCAGCTGTAGTTGTAGCAATAGTAGTCCTAGGAGTAGTAGGAGAAACAGCAGCAACAACAACAACTATTGTAGTAGTAGTAGCAACAACAATAGTAGTAGCAGCAACAGTACTAGTAGCAGGAGTAGTAGTTGTTGTTGTAGTAGTAGTAGTAGCAGTTATAGCAGTAGTAGTAGTAGTAGCTGTAGTAGGAACATTAGAAGTGGTTGTACTAATTGTGTTAGTAGTAGTAGTAGTAGTAGTAGTAGTAGTAGGAGAAGTTGCAGTAGTTGTAATAGTAGTTGTAAGAGTTGTTGTAGTAGTAGAAGAAGTAGTAGTAGAAGAGCAATAGTAGTAGTAGTTGTAGGAGTGGTACTTGTAGTAGTAGTAGTAGCAGTGGTATTAGTCATTATAGTTGGGGTAGTAGTAGTAGTAGCAATGGTAGCGGTAGTAGTTGTAGTTGTTGTAGTAGTAGCCATGGTTCGCAGTTTCGGCCGAAACCGTATTTTAGGTTTTGGTTAGGATTTACTGTTCATTACTGTTCCTCTTCACCAACGAACGCGGGCGGGAGCGCATGCGAGCTCGAGCGTGCGGGAGCGGGAGATGGCCGGGCTCGTGCGGGCAGGGGGGCGGGGGGACCCGGGGAGGGGGGGGGAGGGCCGGGGAGGGGGCGGGGGGGCGCGGTGTGGGAGGGACCTCTCGCACCGGCTTCGTGTCCGAGCCCAAGGGCCCTGCACACTCGCTAGTCTACCACCGCTCCCTCGCCTATCTCGTGCCCTCACCGACCTGACCCGTATTCCCGCAAGATGAGGCCGACTTTACGCTAGGGCCAGCGCTATCGCCAATTTGATTTCAACGTCCTTATCTGTTTCTGTCAGATACTGTTCATGTACATAATATTATTCCCATAATTATTCATTATTTTTTAAAATTTTTAAACATATTATAATTTTTTAATTTGAAGTTAAAAAATAATTGAAATAAAGTTAAATTTTAGTCAAAATATAATTTTCATTTTGGACCCTCGATGTATGGTTATACTTCAGAACCGCTGTCACGAGATCGTGCAGAGCTAATTGTTCTGGCTCATATGCCTACATATGCTCGTCCGAATCATCCAGGTACTGAATTTGTAATTCCACACCCAGATGTTCCAAACTCAACTGATGATGATTATGATGATTAGTTGTATTATCTTAGAATTTATAAATTATGTTGTGTGAAGATACATTTTAATGAAAAGTTAAATGTGCTTATGTTAATTTTTAACTTTTAATCATATTCATATTATTTCTTGTATGTTTTTTAATACACTAATATATATTAAAAGTAGACTATATCAGTGACTAACTATCAAAATTAATATTAATTAACTAAAATAATATTTAATATGATGGTAAAATTAAGTATAAATTCATTCCTAATTTTTCAAATTTTTCCAAATTTTTTTCAATATTTTATCGTATTTTTAATTTGAAGTCAAAGTACAGTCAACATATAGTCAAACTCTGGTCAACACCCAATTAATAATTTAAAATAATCTTTCGACTGAAACCAAAACGGCCAAAACTGAAACTGAAACGACCGAAACGCATCAGTTTCGTAGGGTCTCGAAACCAAAATCGATACCGAGTTATAAAACCTTGGTAGTAGCAATAGTAGTCGATTTAGTAGTCTTAGTAGTAGGAGTAGCCATGGTCATAGCAGTAGTAGTAGTAGCCGTAATAGTCATAATAGCAGAAGTTGTCATTGTTGCTGTAGTAGTGGTAGCAACAACAACAGCAACAGTAGCAGTAGTTGCGGTAATAATAGTAGTAGGATTAGGAGCCATAGTAATAGTAGTTGTAATAGTAGTGGCAGTAATAGTAGTAGTAATAGCAGTAGTTGTAGTAGCAACAATAGTATTAGTAATATTAGTAGTAGTAGCAGCAGTAATAACTATAGTCATGGTAGTTGCAATAGTTGTAGCAGTATTAGTAGCAGTAGTAACAGTAGCAGCAGCAGCAGCAGTAGTAGTAGTAGCACTAGTAGCATCTATTACTACTCTTATGGCTAATACTACTCCTACTACTATTACTACTTCTACTACTACTCCTACTACTACTACTACTACTACTACTACTACTACTACTACTACTACTACTACTACTAATGCTACAACTACTACTACTACAATAATTATTACTCCTACTACTACAACAACAACAACAACTACAAGTTCAGCTACTCCTACTGCTACTACTTCCCCTAGTACTACTACAACTACTACAACAACTTCTACTTTTATTACTATTGCAGCAACTACTACTACTATAACTACTACTGCTACTATTACTACTACCACTACTGCTATAACTTCTTCTTCTTCTTCTGTTACTACTACTACTACTCGTACTACTACAATTGCTACTATCACTACTATTGCTACTACTTCTGCTACTATTTCAGCTGCTACTACAACAACTAATACTACTACTACTATTACAACTGCAACTACTACTACTACTAATGCGGCTACTCCTATTAGTACTAGTAGTACTACATATACTACTTCTACTCCTACTCCAACTCCTACTACTACTTCGACTACTACAACAACTTCTACTAGTACAACTGCCACTACTATTCCTCCTGCAACTTCTACTACTGCTACTACTACAACTACTACTACGATTATGGCTGCTACTACTTTTATTTTTGCTACTACTACTACTACTACCAATACTACTACAGTAACAACTACTGCTACTCCTACTAATACTACTACTACTACTATTGCTACTGCTACAACTAGTACTTCTACTTCTACTACTAATACTGATACTATGACTGCTACTATTACCGCTCCAACTATAATTGCTACAACTACAATAACTACAACTAGTAGTGCTATTGCTACTACTATTGCTACTACTACAACTACTGCTACTACTATTGCAACAACTTCTGC